>JAHREE010000122.1:3295945-3323177 GCA_033628505.1 Tringa tobata
TCTCCCACCCCACGTGTGCAACCTAAATACTGCAGCCCAGCAAGCGTGCAGGTGGGCAAATTACAGCAGGGGTGAGTGACAAGAGACTTGCACGCCTCAGAAGCAAAAACATCCTGGAACATACCACAGTCTGCACACGCTTCACTGCTCAGACAGGAGTCTTCATTGCCATCACCATCACAGTTTCTATAAGCCGTGTGGAAAAATAATCACTCTATTAGCAAAGCATCCCCTCTTACCCTGCATAACTGTTTGCATACTTGTTACTTGATCACCACAGTTCTGAGAAGGTTGACATTTCATGATGGCTCAGGGGACCTGAAGGAAAAGAGATGTGGGCTGCACTGGAGGGCTTCAGCTGCAAGAGCAGTGCCAGTGGCCCAGCTGCTGCCTCTTGTTGCCTCTAGGAAAAGGCGTCAGAGCCTCAGGATCCCGTCTTCGGCAGTTTGAGCTCTCAGGAATTCCGGGATGCCAGCTCCACCTATGAGCTCCTCTGACTCTAGAGCACCAGCACACAACCTGACTCAGTCACAGTGGCTATGTCTGTACCATGAATTAGATGATCTGGGGATATTCTCTGCCCTCAGATACAATCCAGATCGCCACACTTACACTCCCTCCAGTCCTTCTTTCCCTCAAAATAGAATGATCTTGTCCATAAAAAATGTTGGGAACAGTGTCCAGTCCATGTTAATTCACCAAACAATATCTGTGACAGCTGCTACATGGGCCAAAGCCATAACAGGGAGCCTGCTAACAGAATGTTGAATTGTCAGCCTGTGCTGGAATCTGTATCTTGCCTGATCACACTAATACAACCAATGTTTCTGGAGTTTCTGGAACAAATCAGATGGTTCAGCGTCTAGGTTTAGCACCTGATCGATGTGTCCAGCAGACCTGAAAGCACTAAATCCCAGGCAACCATGTGGGTTTCTGACTTTGCTTAGAGACTTTCCAGACCGTTCCATTGTCCAATTGCTTATGATTTAGCAAACACAAAAACCAATTTTGGATAAGGCCCAGTAGCCCATCAGCGGGTGCTTTGTGACTGGCTCAAGGCTTCTTGACTCCAAGCTCCTATGGACAATTCTCTATGCAGCCATTTGTCCCAGTTATGATTTAGGACTTGCACTACATCAGAAAGCAGAGTGTGTACAACACAGGGAGCCCAGGTCCCAGCGCTGTGCCTCCATGTTCTCCACACAGCTAGAAGTTGGGTGAGAGACGGCCAGGCCAAAACAGTTTTCATTGCTCCATTTCAACAAACGCTTTTCATAACTTAAAGCCTCTGGACTGCTTAGTAGAATTGGATAGAGGGAAAAAAAGGCAGAAAGATATACAAACATAATAATCAAGTCTAACCTTTGATCTAGGTTGATCTGATAAAGCCCTGGCACAGGGCCTTCAAAAACAACTCAACATAGCACTCTGGAGGGATTATGCTGAACAAGTGATAAAAGCACAGGCTTTATGTTCATTGGCACTTTACAGACATTGTCCCATTCATGTGCTGATTTCAGACAAAAACATTGACTTTTTGCCTCACAGATGAATTCCACTGGTCATTTTCCTATCTCCCATCATGCGATTATAAGTCCACTTACATTATTTATGGTGCAATGTCTTTCTCTCTTCACGCTATTCTCCAAACAACCCATCAGATTATAGCGGGGCTTTACTACCAGAAAACATGTGAAAGTAGGTATTCCTACTTACCAAGGCAAAACTGCTTCACTCAGAGTTGGTGCACAAGTGCCACATGCGAGTCCCCCCGGACATTGATCCGCTGGAGCAAACAGACCCACTATAAAAAAAAGGAGCAGAAGGTCTGTGCAGTCTAAACAAGATTGTTGTCCGTAATTCAGTCTTTGGCTTTATTTATCCAAGTCTCCACATTTGACTTCTGACAATTTAGTAGAAAATATGCCATGGGTTGCTGGCTGAAAAATGTTTAAGGCCAAGAGAGTCCTGCCTCTTTTTTTGTATCCAAGGAGGAAGGGAAAAAGAAAGGGAAAATATTCTTCCAGTTAGTGCCTTGTCTAGTGAACAATGATTTTATCATATATTTGTGCTGTAGGGAGTACAGCAACACACCACCACGAAAACCTTCAGTTTCAGATCAGCAGGGAACGAATGCACCACAAAGACCAACAAAATCCTCCTTATAATAAAAGCACATTTTCCTCTCAAATTAGGCTAAGTTGCTGGGCAGGGAATGCTAAATGCTGTTGTGACTGACTGTTCCCAGTGTAGCACATGTATCTCAAAGCCCTCACCAACATACTCCAGAGTTTATCACAGCTTTCTGAGTCCATACTGGGTTCTCCTCCCAGAGACAGCATAGACTGTCCTGCTGACTGCTAGCATCAAGGGCTGGTTTGGGGCATGGATGCTGACCTTTCTAAGCTCCTTCTGCAGTAACATAAAGAGACATAGGCTCCTCTAAGAGAATCATTCTAGTAGGGAGCCTAACTCCAACTCTTTAATGAATGCCTCAGAGTACCCAGGTACATCAGAATCCTCTGCCCATTACCTTCTACTGGAAAATTGGGCTTTGGAGGTGTCCATGCTGCCCACGTGATGCTGGAGCATGCATCTGACACAGGATCTGGTCTCGCTATACACTGTCTCCTGCATCCATCATCAAACCTTCAGCATACCCTGTGTCTCTAGGCATAGCCTCAGCTATCCCAAGACAACTTTTGTGAATTTAGTTTTTTTAAACCACTGAGTTTTCCCTCTGTGTAGGCAGATTTTTAAGTTGACCCTCCATTTTACAGGAATGATGGTATCATACCTCTAACCACACAGTTTAGAGCCACTGCCCTTTTGAAAGCGTGCTTCAGTCTTGTTGGTCTATCCAGGGCCAAATCATGAATGTATCACCACTCTTTCCTGCTGTCCCAACAAGAGATCAGACAAAGTCTGGCTTCTCCTGACTGTGCAGAGATCTGAACAGCGCAAGCCTTGGTGGTGACATCACTACAAAAATCTACCTAACTACTCCTGGCAGAAAAACGTATATTAACATCTCTTCTAGAAGAGAAAATTCACAGAAGACTTCAGAGGGAGAAGGAAGCCTCAGGAGGGAAAAGTGAAAGCTGATGGGAAAGGCAGATGTGGTTACAGGGAGCAGGGGCTGAAAAATATGGGCTGTTCCTGAATCACATCATCATAACCAAAACTTCCTAATGCAGGGTTGTGAGGGCAGTTCTTCTGCCTTCCTGTATCAATACAAGAGAAAACACCATTGCTCTCAAGACCCGTTGTTAGAAGTTCCCAATCACCTTTCCTCCGCCACAGAGTTTTCTCAAACTGACCAGAAAAGGGACTGACCTAACTACAAGGGTCACAAACAAGAGCCACATTGACAGATGTTACGAAAATAAAAAGCAGATATAGAAATCAGTGAAGATTATCATCTCAAAGAGCAAATGTGCCTCACAGATCACTTACGGCCATAATGTGCTGGGGTAGCAACGAGAATTTAATTCAAAATCATTCCCTTTTTTGAATATACAGAGGTTTCCCCAGCCAAGACTCTTTGAAGTAACACCCTTACTTACAGCATCACTGTATTTTCTATGCTATTTTCTGCTAGATCAGGCCCTGCTCTCTGCACTGAGAGGCTTCCCCCCGTTTACTCTTTACCAGCATTTTACCGAGCCGTGATACGGTCACTTCTGCCACTACCCCAGGTGCAGCACCGCAAACTTTATGATTGGCTTTTATGCTTCCATTAACAGAGAGCAAACATACACGTAGATTTTACAAGGTTAAATTTCAGTTACAAGCCATACTCTGCTGTATTATCTGCTGCTCAGGTAGGACAACAACAAATAGTAGTACGCAATAAAAAAGTAAAGTAGCAGTTAACGACTATATCCAAATTTTGATCTTGGGTTCTTTGCAAACATTAAGTCATCTTACAGATAAGGATAAGATAACACCCCTGCTCTGTCCCCTGGCATGAAATACCGACCGACTCTGGAAAACAGCCTGTTTCTGCTCTCATCTCACTCCTGACCGCTCCCTAAAACCAGTGGTAGGGTGACCCCAGTCCCAGGTGAAATGGCAGGATGTGTAAGGACATCTGCAGGTTTTAGTGTAGATTCCTCAGGTCAGACACGGTTCCATCTCTTTCTATGCACTGTAACCACCTCGGTAAACTACTTGGAATTTCCATGGGATTTGAAAGACGCTAAAAAATTTTGAAGTCAATGGTGCTACATCTTTGTTTGTACTCCACCCCAGCTAATTAGGAGCATTGCCACATCCACAATTACACTGTCATCACAGAACAGAGATATAACTTGCATATCTTACATGTTAGATGAAGTAGTCAGAGGTATTCAACTAACAGCGTTTGCATTAGATACATAACCCACAAATTCATTATCTTGTAGCCAAATCCCACCAAGACATAGATACTTACATTCAACCCACTACGAGCCTACATTTCAAATTTATCAGATGCAAAGATATGACATCGCATCTAGCAAAATTATTCAAATTATTTCCTTTTGATATTCCCAACACCAAGGAAATAAATTACTTTACTAGCCAGGAAGCTAGGTTTTAAGAAACAGCTGAAAAGGAAAATCCATAAACATAGATGGGCTTGCTTACATGCAGTTTGTTAAAAATTCTGTAGTCCTAAAACGATGTAAATACCATGTAGTCTCCCTGTCTGGCCAAAATCAGTGTCAGTGAAACAGCCTGTGATTTTCTGTGGATACACAAATGGTGTCCTTCAAACCAAGAGGATGAAGTTCTGTTTGTTCCACAACAGTTCAGGAAGCTCATGGCAATCAGGACAAAACCAAAAACAAACAAACAAAAAAAGACAGAAACCAAAGCACAGAGTCAGTCAATATGAAATTTGCAAAGGGAAGTGGGACTGCAATTGGTTTGAGTAGCTGACCATTTACTGGGAACCTTGTATCTGAAATCCAAAGAAATATTACCAGTGGGGAGAAGTTACATTATTGATCAGATTGTGTTTCCATGTTCATATGGAAGAAGTCTGCTCATAATACCAAAAAGCTGGTCAGATGACCAACGCACTCATCCCTCAGCTGAATTGTTCCATGACATACATTTGGGTGATCAGACTTCTCACTTATTCACATAAAACAGAAACTTTGTTGCCCTGGTATTGAACTCAAATTACCTGTGAGAAGGAGGGGGCTTAGCTAAGGTCTAACCAGCTTAAGGAGAGATGGAGGTCCATGAGTGTTCTGGAGCCTCAGGGACATGAACCTATCATGTAAAGATCTAGTGATGGGCAAGTTGGGAATTAGGTTTTTTCTTCTATTGGAAAATTAATTTAAGTCTATCTTGTTAAATACTCTACTTGATAAATATAATCTACTTTGATAATTTCCAAAATCTTGTGGTTGTCTTTTTTATGGATCAAAGGAAAAACAAAACCAGGCAATGTCCAAAATTGCTAGAAAAGAGCAGAAGAACTGACAGAGGGTTAGACCAAGTGATTCTCAGGAACAACAGCTTCTGCAAGGAAGAGACTTTTTTGTTTTGTGATTATTTTCCTCCTTCAGTGATAATTTACCTGCTTCCAACAGGCAGCTCTCTGTGATTGCTGCCTATTTATGGTGCATGTTTTCTATTGCTCCTCCTCACTGAAGGCCAGAGTCTTTGATATTCCTCTCTACAAGGACTCCTCCATTTTAATCATTGTGAGCGAGTACCTCAGAGATCAGAATTTCTCTAGAAGTTTGCAGCTTCCAGATTTTGAAGAGTACTACTGTCATAGCAACAGCAGTGAAAATGGAGAATTTATGTATCTTAAGGCCACATCAGGACCATCAACTGCTTCCTCAAACTTGTTTCAAGTTAATTTGGCTTGATTGAGGAAATTTCAGCTCATCCATACATTGCTATCCATACATTGCTAGAATAAATGTGCTCATGGTCATTAAGTCTACTGGGATAATCGCACCTCTGTAACAGTCATCATGGATTGTAAGTTTAAAACAGCCCAGCTTCAAGTCTAATCACTTTTGCTTGTCTCAGGAAGGCTTCCTTTGATGCTTGCTACATACCTAGAGTTTGGGGCAAGGAGGTGAATGGGACGTTTGTGCCCATTGCTTCTAGTCCTGTCACTGGGCACCACTAAGAAGAGCTTGGCTCCATCCTCTTTACACCCTCCTTTTGTACACATAAGATCTTTCCACAAGTCTTCTTGAGACTGAAGAGTCCCAGGTCTTGCAGCCTTTCCTTATATGTGAGATGCTCCAGTCGCTTAATTATCTTTGTGACCATTCAGTGGGCTCCAGTAGCTCCATACCTCCCTTGTACTGGGGAGCTAGACTTGGGCACATCACTCTATGTGTGGCCTCATCAGCACTGCGGAGAAAGATCACCTTCCTCAACCTGCTGGCAATGCTCTTCCTAAGGGAGTATAAGAGGCTGTTGGCCACCTTTGCCACAGGGGAATTGTTGGCTCATGTTCAACTTGGTGTCCACCAGGATGCCCAGGTCCTTTTCTACAAAGCTGCTTTCCAGCCTGTACTGGTGCCTGGGGTTATTTCTCCCCAGGCGTGGGACTTTGCACTTCCCTTTGTTGAACTTCACAATGTTCCTGTCGACCCATTTCTGCAGCCTGTTAAAGTCTGTCTGGGTGGCAGCACAACCTTCTGGCACATCAGCCACTCTGCACAATTTTGTGTCATCAGCAAACGTGCTGTGGGTACCCCCTCCCCCACCACCCAGACCATTAATGAAGATGTTAAGCAGGACTGGATCCAGTGTTGATCCCTGGGCTACACCACTAGTGACTGACCTCCTGTATCACCCTCAGGACCCAGCTGTTGAGCCAGTTTTCGGTCTATCTCGCTGTCTGCTGATCCAGTCCATACTTCATCGGCGTCTCTATGAGGTTAGCATCCCACTTCCCATGACTATTGTCCATGAAAGAACTCTGCATCTTCCCCCCACATACTCCTGCGAGTCCGGCTTCCTCGCAGACACCCAACTTGGTGTGAGATTGACATCATCAGAGCAGCTGTTAAGTAGGTTGTCAGATAAGAGATAAATTGGTTTTGAAGTCTTTAGTATCAAATGCTACAGCAGCCACGTCATGTTTGTAAGTGCTGGTTGGGTTCTGATGCACAGCTCTAACACTTCTTGTAGTCTCAATATAAATCAGCACTCCAAAAAATAAAGGTAGCAGGAAGAAGCATTTTTAATTGGGTAAAAAGCCCTATTTTTAAAGTGATTACATTTTTGGTATTTTTGTAGTTTTATATAACCCAACCAGGAAAAACTATCAGTAAATTAATGAGTTAAGCTTTGCTATCCCTCCCTCCACTCCTTGTTCAAGGCTTGTAATCTGGATAGAAAAGATAAAAAAGCTTGTCCCTGCCTTCACAGTATGTCCTACAAGCACGAAAAGGGTAAGATAAAGCAGCTCAGGAATCTGCCATCAAAGCACAGAATGCAATTCATGTGGGAATAGCAGTAACTCAGCACTACAAGCAGAATTAACACCCAATATGACCAATGACTGTTATTCAGAAGCCTGGATGCTGCTGCAAAACAACTTGGTAGATCTGGAGGCCAACAGCCTTAAAGCATCTGACTGGGCTTAAGAACTAGAGCTTGTAAGAGAGACAGACTTTTTATGAAGGCCTGTAGTGACAGGAGAAGGGGCAGCAGTTTTAAAGAGGGTAGGTTTAGACTGGACACATGGAAGAAATTCTTAACTGCGAGGGTGGTGAGGCACCGGAATGGGTTGCCCAGTGAAAGGTGTGGATGCCACATCCCTGGGAGCGTTCAAGGCCAGGCTGGACGAGGCTTTGAACAACCTGGTCCAGCAAAGTACGTCCCCGCTCACAGGGACATCAGTCTACTCAGTTAACTGCAGATTTGCATCTGATCAGAGCCATCCCCTTCCTGCACCCGCAGACACCAATTCCAAATGTTCACAGCCAATAGACCCAGGGCAGTTACGCACAACTATATTCAACAGCACTGTAGCCATCTCTGCGTCTCCCAGTACTAGCCCAGTGCTTCAGAACAGCACTAATTGCATCAATGTTAGTGGTAGAAATCTTGTTTGTTGGTGGGTCTGCTTTCACAGCTGAAGGCAGCTTAGCTGTGAGACACCCATCAGTTGAGAACTTGGAAGAGAAAGGCCTTCTTTTGTGAATTCCAGAGAGAAGTAAGGGCTCACAAGCAGCCTCAAGTGCAGAGCAACGGTTCCAGGTTCACTGGTACCTCAAAATAGTGAAACAGAGAAGGGGTGGATAAGTCAACATCGGACATTGCTTTACTCCAAGAAAAACTGAAGCTCTGAGGAACCTTAGAATGTGCACTGAATAAAAAAATGCACATCACGAACAATGTCTGAAATTAAGGAGTAGATGCCCTCTATATTCTTTACAAGCAGGTAACTCCTAGTGGGATCTTTTTTCCTCGTTTTTCATTTGACTTGCCAACGTTTAAGAAACTTGCAGATGAATTGGAGAACCACATAAATAAAGGGAAAGTGACATGGCAGTGTTCTGCCCCACAGCCCCAGGCAGTAAGAACATTTTGCAGTTTTTCTCATTTTTACACTTTGGGTAACAGGAGGGACAAGGACACCCAAACAAAAGAAGCACGATGTAAGTAGAATTAAAATAATTTGATAAAAAACAAATTATTTCTAGGACAGAACAGTTTGTAAGTCACAGCGCCAGAACTCTGTTTTGTCTCATTTACAGGAGGTCAAGTAGAGCCCCAGGCTAGTGACCTCTAATTGTAAGAAGGTACAAGCACCAGCTCTCCACCCTGTTCAGGAGAACACCAAGACTTACCAGAGGGAGCAGGGCACCTGCCCACAGCTGAAGCTAACAGCAAGCTGGACAGTCCACTAAGCTTCTTGGAAGACTACAGTGTTCTTCTGAACAGCTTCCTACCGAGCTGCAGACCAAGAGGTGCCCAGCTGATGTCCATAGCACACCAACTGCATGCCATTGTTACAGCACAGTTCAAATCGCCCGCTTCTCGTCTAATCGAAACAGTCTTTCCCATTTTGTGCCTTGGTCTCCTCATCTTCCCGTACACCTGCATTGCATCCCTTGAGTTTGCCAACCTCTTTGGACCTCTTTTACAAGGTCACCCCACTGCTTACATCGAGATCAGGTGAACCTGCTCACTCATTCGTTATAGGAAACGTTCCTGTGACACTGAGGATTCCTGGATCTTTTTGGGGTTTTGTATACAAACACAGAACACGCACTACAAGCTTTCCAATCTTTCACCTGAAACAGGGCCTGTGAAACGTGAAAGGGAATCCACATCCTTTTAAGAGTTGCCAATTGCCAATAAATATTGCTATATAAAATGCAATTTACCAACGGGCCTAGAAGAATGAATAGGCTCATCCTCAAACCCAGTGAAAAGAGGATGCGTCTTGCAGAAAAAATATTACTTTGTATCCCCAAACTTAAAAAAAATTATAGGAAAAGACAAGTCTCAGTTATCTCAGAAAGGTTAAGACCACCTTCAGCTTTTCTATCTAAATTTTTTACCTGGACAATTCTTTAAAACCTTCCCGCCTTCCTTCCCTTACTGCTTCCTTCTGCACTTCCTGTCCAACAGGCCTTCACCTTGTAGCTGTGGGGAGCATAACGAAGCTGGGTTAAAATTGAACTTTCGTGAAAAGTAAAAAGCGTGCCATCCCATAAATTGATCATTGTCTTGATAAGCAATAAAGTGATTAATACTGAGATGATCTTAACAGAGGTCTTCACTGAATATACTAAACAAAACGAACAATAACTTCCATTTATTTTTCTTCCTAATAAACGCAGCTGAATATTTTGTTCGTGGTGTTGTGTCTTTGCAATTACTGTACTTTCCTGCTAACTTCATTCTTCCTCTTAATCAGCTCGCATTTTGCCTGATTGACTGGAATGATCCTTTCTTCCCAGTTATTCACCTTTATTGCCCATAATCTGAAAAGTATTTCTTATAGCACAGAGGCCTCAGAAAAGATCACCAATTTAAAAGACTAGTACATAGATTAATTTAATACCCTTGGTTAAATTTCATTTTTCCAGGTGATGAATTAATGAAGTTTTGCAGATGACAAAAACCCCACCTTGTTTGTTTGTAATGGAAATGCCTTCTTTGTCACCACCAGAACACGGAGAGGATTCCACACCAACCGCAGGCCCGTGGAAGCTCTAAATCCTTCCTGGCAGCTCTGAGCTTCCTTCCTCGCCTGGTGAAAAAAAGTGTCTGCGCTGCCCTAAAGAACACACAGCTTCCTCATACTTCTTCATTCCAGCTCCTAAACAGGCAATTCCCATTACGATTACCTACTTTCACATAGCATCAAGCCAAGCAAAATTGGGTCAAGAGGCCACATATAAAGTGGGAGTATTTTAATTAAAACAATATGGATCAAGGCCCATGGAAGACAGAACATTGTGGGGCTTTGGTTCCCCGCTCCCTTATCTCCATTAAGGCAGAGCACCAACAATTAATCCTTGATGAAAATTTAAAGCTTAAGGGCTCTTTAGAAAGAGACACCAGACCTTTTGTTATAAGGTCAGTGTGCAGCAAGGCAAAAAAGGTAAGAAAATAACAGTCCTAAGTATAAGACAAGCCTAAGACAGCGAATGCTTAAAACGCCACTAAAAGTGCTGTAATCCCTGACTGTGTTAATCTCTCCTATTTTTAACAGCAGAATAGGTGAAATGCTATCACGCTAGAATAAATAATGCAGGTGTTTAGGTGTTGCTGCAGGAAATTATGAACTGTTTATCAACAGTTTGAAAGTCAATTTTTGAAAGAGTATTTGAGCAGCACGTGTAAGCCAGCATTTACCACACTTGAAGTGTTTTATTAAAAGAAGTAAATACTGCACTTTCACAGTCTACACCATTTTCATTCTGAGCCATGCCACATAATTTTGAAGAAATCAGGATACCACTCTACTGTCATGAAGAATGGGTTTGAGTCAGCTTTTGGAGTATTTGTAGTTTTACTTACTTCATAATTCATGCTTCAATACAAGTTGACTTAAGGTGCAAAATCACGCTCCCTTCCCCTAGATGAAAAACACTATTTCTCACTTTTCCCGCCTTTAAAAGCTGTTTCATGCGTAACTGCAGATGAAGTAAGGGTTTTGAAAGTTACTGGAAGTTATATGCCACAAACCACTTTGCCTCATTCTCAAACACAAAGGTGACTCATTCACTGTCTTCATGACATCTTCGTAAGTCACCTATGCAAAAGGTGCTACAACCAGCTGTTGATGGGATTTGGCACAGATGGAAAAACAAGTGGAAAGCCAACCTGACGTGAATAGCCCCAGCACCGGTTCTGTGGGCTGACAGCATCTCTCTGCACTGTACATGTAGTGCCTTTGGAAAGGGGACATCATTTTATCAAAGTTGAACAGGACAAAATATGAAGTGTACTTTCCATTACCAAAGTGGTATTATTGACAGGAATAGGTGTTACGGGACAAACGTCTGTGTATGTGAGGCAAGAGGAAGAAAAAAAACCCATTGTGATGTAGTTATTCTACATCCGCAACAGGTGGCTCAACCATATTTGCCTATGCCTTTTGATCAAAATAACCAAAGACAACAGATTTATTTTTTTAAAAAAGGTCAGCTTGTATTGAAAATATCTCTGTAAAAACACCTGTAATACTACAATGTAGCACCAATACAAAACAGATCAATATTAACTTTTTTTAAACTGTTAAACTTTATTATAAATTAAAATTTCTTTACAAAAAATTGCACATAATTGACCACTCTTATGTTCTGATGCACTGGCATTTGCAATAGTTTCTTTAATCTTCAAGTTTAATAGTCTCTGCCGTGAGTCCAATGCAGAAAAGGGCAGTAAGCAACCCTCTTAGAGCCTTCAAGTGCAAGAAGCATACTTGTGGCCACGGCAGTTACACTTTCCTTAAGAGCGGCTGCTTTTGTTTTAAATCCTGTAATGAAAAAGTCTCAAAAAAGGTTTAAAAAAGGAAAACCCCAAAATGGACTACTTGTTTTTTTACTGTAAACACAGCCCAGTAAATTAATCCCAAACACAGATCTCTCAGGCATCAGCGAGAGTGTCAAGTGAATCAGGAACAGCAAAACAAAGAAAACAGAAAATAAAAAGAAAACATAAAAAAATAATGTCTGTCATTTTGATTAACTATACTTACGTACATGACGTTATGAGAATCTGGCAGGGCCCAGAAGCAAGGCCAGACAGGGAGTTCATTTTTCCAGAGGAGGGTCATGTTAATTGTTTCCAGGTTGAAGGAAAGCAGATTGGAGACTTGATATGCTCAGCAATACTCATCTGCCTTACACAGATCCTAGGCATGGATCAGCCTGAAGAATCATTCAACTGATTTTGGCATTTAATAGGACTTATGGCTGACTGTACCCAGCGTTCAGTGATTCTTGCTTTCTGTTCTGTAAGTGTTTAAATTTAAAAGCTCATCTAGGCTCACTCCAACCTCTTGGCACTTGGAAACTAGTTTTCTCAGGTTATCAGTTTTACCTCCTCCTGATGCTTCAAACAAGAGTTGCTGTAAGAGATGGGGAAGCAGACATAAGATTTAGCCAGAGCTTGAGCATCACCACATCTATGGATATGGGATATGCAGAAAATTTAAATGAAACCTCAAACTGAATCATAAGGAGAAAACATTACATCTTTCCACAGTGTTGCACATAGAGGTAACTTCTGAAGGGCTCTCTGATATAAATGATGGACCTGCAAAACAAAAACAAGTATTAAAAGCTAGCACAACTTTGTGCACTCAAAATGAGTGATGTGAAGCACAAAAATCTCGTGATAATTTTTAAAATGTTTTTTTACAAAGTTTCAAAGTCAAGCATTAAATTGTTACTAGAAGCAAAGGCAAGTTTATGTCTGACCTTAATTCTGACCCTCGTATGCACATGATTAATTACATGAGGACATTCTATTTTTCTTCACAAGATTCTTGCCTCATTCATTGCACAGGATGGAACACACTCAGGGAATGAAGCAGCTTACTGAATATTTCTCTTTCACCACTCAATATGTAGTCTCAAGGTCTTGCTTATTGCATACCATCCCAACCCTGCAATGAAAATAACTGGTTCATAGGCTTTTTTCCTTCAGCATCTAACTGTGCTTTAACAATCATAAGTGTCTTTGCAACTGTCTAAAAAAAAATGGGTTTACCGTTTTATGGTTGGAGATAGAGGAGCAAAACATTTAATGTCAGTATTTACTCAAGTCTCCTTCAACTACTGGTATCTAAAGTATCAACTTTTATCAGAGAGTCATTAGGGGAGGTATTTGTTGACATTTTAAATACTTGTAACCTTTTTTAGATATTTTTTTTTAGCAAACCTTTACATGACCTCTGAAGGGAATAAGTGTCAGGTTCTCCAGGAACAGGAAATCCAGAATCTGAATCACAATTCAATTTAAAAAACAATATCCTACTTGTTTACTAGAAAATCCAGTTATCTAGAATGGCCCCTGATTTGCATTAAAAGTTTTAAGTGCTCACTAGATCCCAAATTAAGCCCTCCCAAAAAAAAAACCCCAACTGCCTACTTAAGAGATTTTACTCCACACCGTATAGTTAGTCAGGTGGTTGCAGAAGAAAACCACGATTTCTTCTGGGTGTAATCCAGCTACAGTATTTTATATATGCCTTCATTCTAATTGGTTCATTTTCTTTAAGGATCCTCTTTTTGATTCATTTGAAATAAATTTTGCTAACCAAATAAAGCAGGGATCTTTTAAGTCACCAGCCTCACTATAGGCAGTGCCTTAAAATGTAGTCCATCTAATACAATGACTGAAGCAGGGATCTGTGACTAATTACAGATTACACCAAACCATCAATACGGAGACAGAATTAAGGTTGAATAGGCAACCGTGCCTTTGATATCTCCTGACTTTGAACTATTTGATCTTACAAACCAAGTAACTGTCTACTTGGGGGGTGTTCTTTTAAAACATTCTAGGAGACAGTAAAAAAGGAAAGCAAAGATTTCGTATGTGAGCCTAACAATAGCCATGCTAGCCATTATGAACCAGTTAAAGCTTTAATACTGTTTCAAAGAAAGACTAACAGAAAAGAAGGACGCTGAGAATCAGCCACTACAAGAATGACATAAAACAAGATACAGCAGAGAAGTAGCTCAGAAACACCACAAGCAAGTGGTGTCACAAACTCGGGGCCCCATCATCCCCCCAACACACAGCATCTTTCTGCTGGCAGGAGACTACTTTGAAAGTGACAGCAACAATACCAAGAAGATTCATTCTGTTTGAACTGAAAAGTGACTCAGTTGCTGTCCCAATACCCTCTTGCATTTGTATAAAGAATGATAAAAGTATTTCCCTCCCCAGAGCACCAGTGAGTGAACTTGATATTTTTGGAGAAAAAGAACTGATGTCTTTGGTGGGGTCAGGAACCCAAACTCTCCACATACATTGGCTTGGCAGACCCATCCTTCCAACTACTTGTAAAGATACTCATTATCATCTTCCAGCACAACAATCCTTACTTCACTTCCCTCTACTGTTTTTTAAGGTGCTACCAATCTCCTCCAGGTCAAAAAAAAAAAAAAAAAAGTGGGAGAATACAGCCCCCTCATCCCCTGTAATGGAAAAATATACACAAACAGTATGCACAAGTACTCATTATATAATCCATTCTACCTTGATTGTCAAAAATATTTCTCACACTTAAGGCAAACGCTTAAGTGTTTATACATAAAGTATTTCAATTATCTAAAAATCTTGTGTTTAAGAGATGACTATTGCTTTGGATAAAGCCATAGTATGAAAATTCATACAGTGTTTTTTAACTACTCATTTCAGTAAACTGTGTTGACTTACTTCTCTTTGTCCCATTAGAAAGCACTCGGCAGCAATGGCTCTGAGGAAAAGAAATATATAAAAAAATATTTATTCTTGAATGATTTTAAATGCCATTGGTGGCAGAACACTGACTGTGGAATGGAATTACAAACTCCTTGAGAAGAAACTGACTAACTTCCAATGATGTTAATCTACAGTGAAAAGATAAAAATAGCCATTTTTTAAAAACAACCTTACATGAGCAAGACATTTCAGCGGTTCCCCATTATGAACAAACACTGAAGAAAAAGATCAGTTCAGCATCACTGGATAATGGAGATTACCGCTATTGTGATATATAAAGGGGAGGGTAGAGAGGGGGAGACAGAAGTCAATAGTTGAATTAAAAAGGCAACTTGTAAATACATCATTCATATTTATCTGCATAATACCCATTCACATAAGTTCCCCCAACAGGGAAACTTCATTTCTCATTTTAAAGAGGCGACAGTACCTCTGTCTGTTGTAAAGAACAGTTACTGTTTAAAGTAACAAAAGAGAGACTTCCAGTATAAGCCCAATTGCAAGGACGTTTCAGATTTACCTTTGTGATGTAAACCTTATAAACAAAAGCAATATCTATGAAAACAGATGTATGACTGTTGCATTACATTTTCCAGATGGCCAGGCATGTTGGGATATTATATGTAAACATCTTGGCTTGCAGTTTCAGAATTTGAACATTGCTCTCCTCCCAGTATCGCAGAAGCAGTCTGTAAAAGGCATTCATGAGAAAGGAACACTGCTCTAATCACTAGGAACAAAAAAAGCAATCAGAAGACACAAACACATTACACAAAATACATTATACCAAGAGTTGCGAGGAGGAAAAAAACCCCAAGCCACCATCCACGATATTGACTGAACATGCTCCAGAACAAAACAAAAAAGATATACTTTCAGAGAGTAAGAAGTGTGAAATCAGAGAAAATATGACCTGGGCACTTGACAAGATCCCTTTTTAGCATGCACAAGGTAACTCGTCTATTTGAAGGGAAGCTAATTAGTTTTACAGTCCTGTGTGTGGAGATACTGTGGCCAGGAGATACTGTCCTGTCAGTTCTGCTCACCCATTTCATGCAGTACCAACACTAAGGAAGCTACAAGTTCCGTCTAGATAGAATTGCAACTTGGTTTAAAATGCAGCCATTCAACTTTGTGTGCCAAAGGCAGGTGTGTCATACTCTCCCCACGCCCCCAACCACACACACTTATTTCAAGTCTTGCTTTGAATTCTTTGGGGTCACTGTTGATGACGAACAGTAAGTGTTTGGAGAATTTCCAAAATCAATCAAATGTTTGTGAGTTCACTACAGCTGAACATGGCAAAACATGGACTTTCCAATCCATGTTTAAAATACTGCTCAAGTAAGAATCAGAGTGATGCTTACATCAACTATTTGTTTCCCCATAAGATTTTTTTTTTTTTTTTCAAAATTAAGAATGGCTTATCTTTCCTAATAAACTTCAAGCTGTAGCACTGTTAGACACTGTTGTATCTATTTTTGTTTGTTCTATGCTGGAACCATACATTTAGTAGATTATTAAGCAGCAACAAGATTTTAATAGATATCTGACATTTCTCTACACACTTCAAATTTTGATCATTTGTACTCATCATGTACAACACAGAGTTAATTCCTGTATAATTATAACCTTTCTGTAGATAGAACAGAACCCTGTCAAATAAAAGAAAAATATTGAGGTGATGTCAGAAGGCACAATATGCCTCAAGCAACATGCAATAATGGAGTAAGCATAGTAAAAAGCAAATCATGCATGTCTTGCCCAAAAAACAGTAGTTAACTAGCTGTTTGTCTTGATCACAAGGATTTTTACATACCTCAGTGCAAGTCCAGGATTAGCAGGCATGGTAGAACAAAACCGTTCCAAGGTTTTGGAATGTTGAGATTTTGGAATGCAGCTCAAATAAAAAAGAATTACCTGTAGAATTTGAATTATAAACATTAATCCACTTTACAGCTGTCTAATTTTGCTAAGAATAATGGAATGACAAACTATGAACATGACTAAAGCAAGTTACTGCCCACAAACCTTATCAACTGCAAACCTTATCCCTCTAGGGTAATCAATTTGTGTAATAAAAAGTTAGTGTAAAGTTGCTAACATCAAATATTTGAGTTCTTCCAGCCTGCACTTCGTGAGTAAAGAGAAATGCACGGGATGCTAGCAAAATGGGACCCAGAACTTCTATAAGCTTTATTCTGTTTAAATGCTTAACTTGCTTTTACTCCTATTTCTACCTTACTACTTCTGTTTCTCAACCACTGTAATTTCTATGATCAAAACTGACAGCTTAAATACTATTTCCATCTGCCAGTGTTACAGCTGTGCAGACCCCTTTTGTTCAGCCATCTCTTTCCTCCCGTACACCTTTTCTCTAGGAAAAAAGAGTTTGCCATTAACAGCTGCATCCACTGTATTAAAGGATGCCATAATAAACTTTCTCTTTGCCTTACACACTCTTTATTCAAAAGGTCACTGCTAGATAGTCTTCTGCTCAGAACACTACTCTCCTCTGATACTTGTGTCTTTTTCTACTAATTCCTAACTCTCAGTGTTCATATACTATTGGTGCTGTATTTGAACAAGTAAATCACAGGTACCTGCTAAAAGGTCAACAGCCTCTTTATAATAACTGTCCACAGACACATTTTTACCTTATTATGAAACTCATAATTGGTCCAATAATCAGCAGTACTAAAAGGAATTGGGTATCGTGTGGGGACTGTAACCAGACATCTGTTCACTAGGTCTGTAAAAAGCTTGAATTCTTGAACTTTGTTGTTGGATCCAACAACTTTGCTATTGATAAAAACAAGGTAACTGGAAGAAAAAAAAAAAGAAAAAATAGATGGTTCTGGTAGCCTTCACTTAATAGTTTTGAGATTAATTTACTATCCTTCCTTAAGGACTTACTCCAGCCAGATGTTCTGGACCATTTCCTGCTGCATCACTGCCCCCAGAGCTGCTTCATAAGCATCCAGTGCTTCACCAACACTTGCATGAAGAGACTGGCACAAACTGTTTACATTAAAAGTTAAAAAAAGTGTTGTATGTCATAAACAATGCATGTTCTTACATACTAAGAGTAAGAAACAATGAAGACCTTCCCATCCTGAGATGCAATATAAAAACCAAGTGTTTTCCGTTTAGCAACATTATGGACTAATCAGTCAACTTACTGAAATGGGTAAGTCTCAGCTGCCAATAATAAGGAATAATACAGAAACTATGCAGTTTAAAAATGCAACTCTTAAATAAAAATGAAGTATTATGAACTGCATTCTACTCTTGTAAAAAGTACCCTTTTACTAATCCTTATAATAGAGATGCTCTGACTGCTACAGAAGGGAGACAAGTCTTGAACTTCAGTTTGGAAAGCTCCAAAACAATAAACTTCAAAGACAGATTAAAACCACTTGAGAAACTGTTATCAGACTATGGCAACAAAATTAATGTTCTGAAACAAATATAACTGGGGACCTGGGGTAGAAATATGCTGATCATGTTGGGAAAAAAAACAACTGACAAGAATAGTAAAAACCTCCCTTAATTTTGTTCCACAGCCCCTCAAACTAACACCCAGGCAGACCAACACACAGGACCTCACAAAAGACAGAAGCAGACACATTTTCTGACCAAGAGTCAGTGAACAATCCTTATTTAGAAATCTAAAGTAGCAGTGGAAAAAAGGTAAGACTTTCAGTAAATTGTAAGAGGAAAAAAACAGCAACCTCATGAAGAGGAAGACTACAGAAACACAAAATAAGCTAATGTTGCTACCTTACTACAGAATCCTCCTGACAAGGGTGATATAATCCAAGTGCCTGATTCTACTCCTGCTTTCCCCAAGAACTATAAACTGAATCACCAAGTTGCTACTCTTCCTAAAAATGCGTGTGTGCATGTCTGTGTATACATACACATGCACACACAATAACCCTTCCAAGCAAAACACTGTTCCTTGAGCTCTGAGGCTTTGCTGATTTCAATCTGTTTTCACTTGGTAACAAGTAAACTTTCATGTCTTCTGTTCTCTGTACCCCAAAAAAGGACAGACAGATACATAGGCTCAAACACCTAGGCACCTATTGTAGGAAAACTCAACCGCAAAAACACTCAATTACTAGCTCTGAAAGAAATTTAGGCGCTTATTTCAGGAACACTAGTTTTCCTTTTAGAAGCAGGTGGTAAAATACAAGAGCGTCTGAGCTTAAGGTCCCTAATGACTAAACAGTGACCTCAAGTGTCTAACAGTGTTTCTGCTGTGCAAGTACTAAACTTAGTTGAACTTGTAAAGGGGTATTTTCTAAAAAATAATTTATTTAAACTGTTATTAATGGACAATATCAAAAGAAAATGTTAAGATACCTTAATCTAAACCTTATATAAAGATTTTCTTGAAAAATCATAATTTTCACCTGTTTGTAAGTTGTTCACCAGCTAAAAACTATAAGCAACAGTGCTGTAGTTCTGAGGAGTCCTCACTCAGTATATGAAGCATTATCATCTTTACCCCTTTACTTATCTGAAAAGCCAAATAGCTAGTTGAAGATTGACAGACCCAGACCATGAGGTGGTAAACTTCCTAAATAGCTTCAGTCAGCATCTCAGTAACTACAGTTATACTAGTCTAAGTTAGAGATGGCTAGTACTTTAGCACTTGCCAATCCTGGCTATTGCTGCTATCAAACAGAATAGTGGAAAAAACAAAAAAAAAAAAAGATGGTGTATACACGACAAAGATGTGACATCTTTGCAGTCTCTTGCAGAGGAAAAGGTCACTTGCTGTATTACTTGGCTACAGAGGGGTGTCTGTGGCTAGTTCCAACTGTTATGGCCTGCTGATAGTGGCTCCATAAAAAGCTGAAACAGTGAGTCAAGAAAGGTGGGGAGACCAGGGCTAAACAAAGTTCAACAGAGTGGGGGAACGATTGTAAAATAAAATGGAGACAACAGAAATCCAGAAGAAAGGAGAACACTACTAGCATTAGCAACCTAAACCAAAATTAAAAAAACCAAAAAAATCCTTTTGTGAGATGAACACACCTGTTATTGTTCCCATAGGGCAGAATTTCTGAAATATTTCTCAAGTGGTGAATTTAAGCTGATGTGCAATTCACAGTTCCATAAAATTGCCTCTTGTGCAGCAGGCAGATTCTCTAAGGCTAGCAGGTCATTTATTGAACGAACCCAAAGCAATACACCCTCAGGCAAATAATGAATGTTTCTGTTTTTGAAAATGCAATTTACACAGACCCAATAGCTGTTTCTTAGAAATACTTTAGACAGTCTCACCAGTATATCTGCCACAGATAGGGAATTTGTTGGTTTACAACATCATCTGTAAGATGTTCTTTATAGAGAGGTGATGTAAATTCAATTGGCATTGGAAAATTCAAGAGATATCTAAAAGAGAAAAAAGTAGTAGTAAATGAGAATATCCCTCTAACATGCAAGAGACCAACGTGGATGTAACAGTTTTGAAATCCACTTCATGGGACATATTAAAAAAAAGATGTACTTTTCCTAGATATTATTTTAACTCCAGATATTTATACAGAAAGCATTTACTCCATCATTATGTACTATGTTAAATGTTCCTTTACATATCAGACTCTCTCCCGCCCAAAAATGCATCAAGTAAGGTAGAATCATCTACCAACTGTCAGTTAAGCAGCACTGCATTACTGTAAACAGTAATGTAAACAGATGTAAGCATGAGTAAAATAAAACACCTAACTATGAGAAAAATAAAAACCAAAACATTTCAAAGCCTCATGCGCATAAGCTTTAGCACAGAAGGTCTTCCTTTGAAGGCCTTCAGAGGCACCTACTTTGACTATAGGAAACTTGCATAATTCAAAACTTTGATAAGTCTCTCAATTAGGTGCTAAAATTCAAGTGGAAAATCAGCAGGCTTAATACCAACCTGTGCCTCTTCAGCAATAGTAGCCTGCTGATTAATAGGATGCTGGACCTCTGGATTGAGGTCTTTTGCAAGTGTTATAGGAATACAATTTTATGCCCCCAACTTTAAAAAAAAAAAAAAAAGAAACAAAAAACCAAACCAAAACCCCCCAAAAATTACACACAATTTTGGCATACATATGACTGATTTCCATCACCCAAATCCAGACACTAAACTTGCTGGGTGCTTCATCTTTAACTGCTTCTGAATTTAAAATTTAGTGTATATGCACAAACAACAAGTATAACCCTTATGAATTATCAAATCATCATTCACTCAAGTTTTAGCAAAACATGCCAAGCTAAAAATAGGAGTCTAAAAGGTCTAGATTGCCTTATTTTTCAAGAAAACACCAATATTACAGAAATTTAAGTAGAAAAAAAATATTCTAAGTATACCTTAAAAGATCCATGGGACTGTGCTGTTGACATGTATTCTCAAAGAAAGCTGCCACAAAATCTTGCAACAGTGGAAAAATACTGCTTGACTTTTCCTGTTGGGGGGGGTGGGTGTGAGGAAGGATGGGTATTTTTTTAAAACAGAAAAAATTAAAATCAGACATCAACTTGAAAATAACAAGAACAATTTGAGCACAATAAATAAACAAGTGGTGTGTCTATCTCTGCAATGGTCCATTGTCATCATTCTCCCAAGAATGAATCTAACTGGGTCAGTCAGCAGGTAGCAGGGAAAAGCTGAAAACATATTACAGGGTTTACCATTAATGTCTATTATTGCATAAGGATATTAACACTGGATTAGAACCATCCAAACTACAAATTCATGATTTTATGTAATTCCTTTGATTATCTTTAATCATGTCACTAATTTTGCCAATTCCATTTTTCCCCTTGATATAAAGGGGAACTAGACGTTACAAAAATGTCATGAAAATTATATTCAATTGGAAGTGTTTGAAGCAACACACAAAACCTGAACTTCATAAAGCCAGTAGACCAACAAAATGAGTTTTGGAGTATTACCTGCGAAACCAGGAATTTACACAACTGATAAAAAATTTCTGCATTCTGGGGATTCTTCTCAAATGCTCCAATCCACACTTTGTAGGCATCATCACTCTGCTCCATCTGCAAATACAAGGTGGCCAAACTCTCCAAGAGCTGACAGTTATCAGGGCAGAGCTCCAATAAAGATCTACAGAGTTCTGTTGCAGACTCCCACCTTAAAGAAAAGTAAAGGTAAGTTTTCAAAAAAAAAAAAGAGTTAAGTACTCCAATTAAAAATGTCTTGAAACAACTTACCTTTCAAGAAGTTTCAGCAAAGCTATCATGTTTCTGTAGAGAGGAAAGCAGATAGCTATTCTTTTGTCAGCCTCAAGGCTTTCATCAGTACATGTTTTGACAGCATCTTCAAAAAAAAAAAAAGCATAAAATCAAGTCTTTAGACCTCAAGCAATGTCAAAGTTATTTGAAGTCTTAACATAATAAAAAGTCATTTAACATAATGAAAAAACGTAACTGTGGAAAGATATTTCTGAGAGCGCTGCTTTTGCAGATTACTAAGAAAAGGAAGATGGTAATCTTTTGAAAAGTTTCTAACACATATCACCACAGCACAAAGACAAGAGTCTTTCAAAAGTTTCATCCCTTGTTCATTTTAAAAAAAGGAAATATCCTACCAATGAAGTATTAGAGTCACTTTACAGGTAGCAGTGTACCACTATATTTAAAATTACACTCCAGGATTTCCAGCATAGCTGCTGAAAGCGATTGAAACAAAAGCTAACACAGGATACTATTTTTCTTCTCAGCATAAAGCTCAATAATGAACACCCCATTATCATGGCTACACTGCCCTCACTCCCACAGTTGGGCTATTCAATCTATCCTTGAGTATTTCCACACTGCACTACCATCTGCAGCACAGATACATTCTCAGTGGCAATTCAGTGTTACTGCTAAATAGTCTACTTCTGGCAACACCACAAGTCAACAAATCTATTTCTTCTACTATCTTCATTTTAGATCTTTAAAGAAATTATTCTGTTTACTTAAACTTTGAATGAAGACAAATGCATGCATTTCTCTGCCTTTAAGGAAACACACTTTCTTACTACACTATATTGGAAAGTAACTTTCCAATACACACATTCCACTGACGGGAGGTAGGGTAAGAGAGAACAACAACAGAAGTTTTGCTTTATGCTTGCACAAGCCCAAGAAAAACTAGCAATGTCATACTGTCACAAGCCACTGGTCTTTATTTTGATAGAATATCACAGTTGAGGAAAAAGCTATGGCTTTGAGTCACAGATGAAAAACTCAGTGTGTACATTAAGTACCTGAGAACATGGACTTTCCTCACCGCTCTGTTCAAATCAAGATGAAATACTCTCTGGATTAATCCCAATGGCTTAACACAGTCGTCAGCAGTATTGCACTGTCTTGAGATTCCAGAAGTTGGAAAATATTTCTTGATTTACAAGAAGCGAGCGATGTATTAAGCAGTTTACCTCTTCAATCTTACCTTCAAACATAGCTAGCAGTGTATCAGGATCAGTCTTCACATCTTGAACCGTTTGCCATGGTATTAAAAATGGCTCTTTGCTCATGATCCTTGAAGGACTGATGTTAGCTGGATCATAGAACTTGACTGGGAGAATGCCGAATTCAATTAGATGTATGTAAGCCAGCCAAGCCAAGCAACGATCACTTACAGTAAGGCGTTCTGATATTATCTTTTCTTTTGCTGATTTTAAAGCATTCTGTAAAAGTTAAGAGAAATACATTGTATTTCAACCATAAAATCTTTTAAGATCTAAGAATGAGACAAAGAAACAGGAAGAGTAAGTTCTAACATTTTCAAGTCTTTTCCATAGAAAACACAGGAACTAATTCTTTACATTAATCACGACTGTATTTGGCTTACGTGAATATGCAACTGTATACAAATTGTATGCATAATTTCTAATAACAGGTTCAGAAAAACTGTAGAAGATTGTTATTTTGAAAAGTAAACAGTAAAACATGCAACTACCAACATATGTTCTATTCTTCTGCTTAATTCTTAGACAATTACTTCCAGTTGCATAGAAACAATACATTAGCTCGAGAGACAACTCATCTACCAGTTGGATTCAGCTTGTTACATCCTACTGGGTTTTGTGGGCTTGGGGTTGTTTTTTTTGTTAAATTCTAATTGTACAGCTACTAAGTTACAGCTATCCAAGTCTACTGAGAGTACCATAATCTTCTAGGGATATTGTTTAAAAAAAAAAAGTGTTGGAAACATAACTGAGAACAAGGATACTGCCTCATATTTTTCTACCAGTCATATGCAAAACTAGAATAGCCCAGTTTAACTCGCAGATCCCAAATAAAATCATTAGAACATGCAATTACACAAGATCTAAATACAATTGCTTCTAAAATAGAACAGGCTCCTAAAATGTGCCAACATTTTTCTGGATAAAAGGCAGTAGAATCAAAGAACGCGCTTTCAAGGGAATGAAAGTACTTGCAAATTTAAGCAACATTCAGCAGGACACTTGTCCTGTAAACAGCAAGAACTTGAAGTTTCAAAAACATTTAACTTATTCACCCTTCAAAGTATTCAAAGAGACACATTGCTACTTACTCTGAAATAGCATTTAGTTAGAAATTATCTTCTCTTAAATATGGTTAAATAATCTCTCCTCAAGACATTGAGCTACACATTTCAAGTGACTATGAAAAAAAACCAAATTTTGGTTTTGTGATGATGGGAAAGGTAAGGGAAACCAACATGCTATTCCCTCATATACACTGGATTTCCATGTCAATTCAACACAATTCTTTCTCGCTCTGTTTTTTGTTCATTCAGTCAAACATTCAGAGTTAAATTTATCAGTACTGCTGTATTTAGAATAGCTTTTGGATGTAGTCAACAGAGCATTACACTTTTCTACTTAAACTGGAGCTAGAAAAAAAAAAGCATTACAGCCTTAAACCATACAACTGAGAAAAATGTTTTAGGGTGTAGCAAGCAACAGGTGCCACCTGCTGGTAGGAATGAAAAAACTTGCAACTGAAACTACAGCAGCTCCAACTTTTAGTAGGGGCTGATGTCAGCTCTTAATTTCTCACCTTCATCTACCACTTCTATCGACAGGAACAGTGACTTAAATTCCTTCAACAGTCACAATAAAAGCCTGAGATAAGTCCATGACTTTGGAGTTCATAGGATCAATAAACTCCGATTTAACAGTCTCCAAATTTTGAAGCAGGGCAATATTGTTAGGTAACATCATACTATGTTCTTCCCAAGAACTACAGAAAATTTCTGTAACAACAAACATTTGGGAACCTGAGGCAATACATTACTTGCAGGCTGTTCAGTGCAGAAAAGTGTTCTACAGCTTACTGGAAATCAAGAAGTAAAGCAATTCCCTAGTAATTTTTTGAGAGGTAGTGATCCAGGCTATTAGCTACACAAGCAAAGCAAAATAGGTAACAAAAACCCCAACGGTATATCCAAATTTTGCAATGGCACCATATCTCAAAACAGAAGTCTCTAGGAGAATTCCTTCAGCAAATAAAGGAAGGAACGGTTCCTCTCAAGTTGACACTATCAAGAATCACAGACAATATAAAAGGTGAAGGTATGGAGACAATTCCTGGGGTGGTAACATGGAAGTTACCTGCAGCAGAACAAGAGCATTCTGATGTCTTCCTGTAAAAAGGCTTAAGTGAACTCTGTACAATAGAGTCTCCAGCAGCTGAAAGGACACAAGATTTGGATTTTCTTCTGTCACTTCCATTAGGAACTGGAGCATCCTCCCACATACATAGTCTTTTCCATCAAAGGAATTCTCCAAATTCAAGAACTAGAGAGAAATAATTCGTATTAATAATAATCAGAGTATTAGTAAAGTTTCTAAGTTAAAGTCACATGAATCACAAGCTTTGTATAATGTCTTTCACCACCTTATGAACTGTATTTCCCTGCCTCACACTAAATGTTCACATTAAACCTCAGAAATACTGTTTAAATACAAAAGATCAATTAGTCAAATGTAAAATTTGCAAGCTTAAGTAACAAAAAATAAGAAAGGTAACAACCAGGGTTGTTGAACGGAGCTTTGAGCAACCTGGTCTAGTGGAAGGTATACCTGCCCATGTCAGGGGGCTTGGAACTAGATGATCTTTAAGGTCCCTTCCAACTCTAACCATACTACTGTTCTATCTTGATTTCAAATACCTTTCATTACTTATTTGTTATTAGAGGAAAAGTGATGATTTCTACAAGTATCCTGCAAACAGAACTTTGAATGGCTTCATTTTCTGAGGAACTTGAGTTTTCAGAAAGCTATAGTGTTTTTCATTTCGCACTTTCCCTGTCATACATATGGTTTTCTACAGTACAAAAGCACACTTATATGAACGTTTCACATACACTTTATTTTTAACTTACTGTCCACCAGATTTGATAAGATGGAGCATATTCCACTGCTGTTTCGCACATTTCCTGTATCTCCTCCTTGGTTCCTCTTTTTGAGAAGAGTTTGAGGTAATGACACCAAATTTCAGGATTTTCTTTATTGTTCTCAAGGGCTCGAGCCAAAACATTTAAAGTAGAATCTAAACACTCAGATGATGAGCTATAAAAATGAAAAAATTAAAAAGGCACTCACATAGCTGTGTTAGTATTATGACTTACACACTATCAAATATGAAAACAGATGCTTAGAATGTAATTGACATGGTCAGGTTTTGTTTTGTGCTGTCCTTTACCATGAAAGTTTCAAAGTTTCAGTATGTTTTCATCCTTCAAATGTTATTACTAGGTGCAATTACCACTGTGTGTGGAAAAATATTTTCTGGGAAGAGTGCCAATTCAAATAGGAGTCCAATTTAATTGAAAATGGGTAAGATTCATCTGTAAGCAGAAGTCTCAAGCTGCAATCATACAAAGGCATTTACATAATACAGACTAAAAAAACTAAGTAGAAATTTCAAAGACTTACTAAAATAAGGTAGAATATTTTTATTACATATTTAATTTACTTTCTACGGTCTTCAAATACAAGCCTTTATTTCAGGTTTCTATCCATGTCATGCAGGTTTACTCTACCTCTAAACCATTAAAAAAATATTTTGAGATAACTGTCATGAGACAATACTAGCAAAGTAATACAAGATTAGCTCAAATAACTGACTGTATCTCAAACCACAGAGATGAGCTTTAATTCATAAACAAAATTCCATAAAACCACAGAAAGCTTTGAGGTCACATTTATTCTGAAAGCATCTTTAGAAATTACTCATAGACATTTATGAGAGGAAAAACACGTCTCAAAATAAAATTAACACAGTTAACCATGTATAGGTCTGA
>JAHREE010000122.1:3323572-3350560 GCA_033628505.1 Tringa tobata
GAGAAGGAGAGGGGAACACTAGCGCAGGTGGCTGTTATAAGAAAAGGATGCATTGTCTTCCATTAGGCTTTCAATTATATTTTCTAAATATAAGGTTTCATACTTATATTTAGAAAGCACGCTCCTCTCACCCTGCCACTTGCTGGTAGCATTTTGAGTACTGGCCTTTCCAATTCTATCCCTTCTAGTGTTCAGGCAGCCATCGATACAGCTAAACTGATCTTTTGCTTCGTTCTCTTCCCTGCTGCAGCTGTTTAAGCCAGTACCTCACTATCAAAATCAAACTAAATCTCTAGAGCAAATCCATCATAACAGAATTCCTACTGAAATTATTGGCAATTATGATTGCCAATAAAAACGCGGTACCTTGCAGAACATAAAGGAACATAAACTAGATTAACTTAGAAATCCAAAAGTTAAAAAATTACAGAAGAAGAAACTAAGTGCTCAACCAGAAAATTTATACATGGATAAAACCGTACAGCAGAACTGTTCTTGTAATGAAGACTTCTGATGAAAGTACTTTCAAACATTATTCCAACCATTCACTCTGCAGAGGAGAAACTGATTTGAGTTCATTGGTCCACTACTTTATCACTGGAAGTACAACATTCCACTGCAATCTCTGGAATACATTAGTTTGTGCATTTTTCAAACACAAACAATTATTTCTCCCACACTACTTTCCATCAACTTCCATTTTGAATCAGAACCTAGCTAAAGATAAGCCATTAGTGTAATTTATTACTCACATACTATACTGCATACAATAGGAAATTGAATCTACTTTTTTAACCTGCTTTTAAGTAATAAATTATTTATGGCATTGTTGACGAAGGTTCTTTAACATCAGAAAGAAAACTTGGATCACAGTAGCATGCATAAAGCACAAAAGCAAGTCTAAAATCTAGTAGACTTACCCTTCATTTTGATTCAAGTATTTGTATGCAAGTTTAATCCAAAGCTGTACATCACAGGGGTTTTCTTGGACACTTGCCTCCAAGTTGGAAATGTCATCAGTCTCACTGGTAAAATATCGGACATCATCTGGAGTCACCACAGCATCAAGAGCTGGAATTCTTTTTTTATGTTCTGTGGGATGGGCTGCAAATAAAAATAAGAAGAAATATACTTCTTTTCAAAACAAAGTGACCCATAAGATTAGAATTTGCACACTGGGGAGGCATTTTAAGTATTGGTATTGACCAGAGCAAAATATAGTTATTTCAAGATCCTCTGACACCTAGAACTGTGTAGTCTGTAGAAAACTGGTTATATTTGAAAAGCGAAGGCAAGAAATAAATAGCAGTAAAAGGCTGCTTTTATCAACAGACACCAACTAAGGCAGTTCATTAGGTGGCATTAGAAAATAAACACATCTGACCAAAAAGAAAAAATCATCCCAATTCAGAGTATCTAAAAAATTCTTTTCACAGATTTGTTAACAAATCCTAAAGCTCCCACTTGCATGAGTAACATGTGAAACACTGTCGGGTCACTGATGCTCTAGCAAGCTTCTCAAATGCCGTTTCAATGCAGCTTTTTTTAACTCCTGACCTCACCACCAAATACTAACTCTGTACAAATTTAAAATAACCAAACACATGAAGTTTTACTACTTATAGTTCTGGAAGGGAAAACTCATACATTTTTTAAAATCCTCATGGTCTAAAGGCAAACTTGAAACAGTCTAGGGAAATAGTTCCTTATGTTCCTTTTAAGAACAGGTAAGTAGAAATTCCACTTCAACTTGCAGTCACACATTACACTAAATTATTTTTTTTCCTTAAATACAATTCAGGTCAAACTTTACCCAAAAATTTATGAAAAATAAAGTCTGCATGCAGGAAATACAAAGTTAAGAGAGCTATTAAAAGCTCTCTTAAAAGTTTTTCTTAAGAACCACTTTAAAATTTAGGTGTTGGGAAGAGGCTGGTAGGTGGTTTCCCCAGTACTCTTTTTTAAATATATGCCACAATCCTGCCTACCGTATTTAATAGGTCCAACAAACTGTTCCTCTTCACTGCTGCTACTATCTAACAGGGGTTTTCTCCAGTACTTTGGTCGCCACTTCCTTTTATCTTTCCATGTTGTAAACGGAGGTGCTGTAAACAAACAAAGCAGTAGAAATTCTTTTACTTTTCTGTATTCAAGATTAAATCATCTTTGCTTATAAAGATTTCAGATAAAAACATTCTATGAGTGCAATAAGTTTCAACATCACTTATTTTAAATCAATTGTGCTCAAGTATGTGAGACACTTTTCCAAGTTGGACTCCAAAACCACTATATTATTGCCTTAAAACAAACTTTGCTGCCTTTAATGTACTGCCTGTAATGTAGCAAAATTTATATACTGATATAAAAAAACTAAGCAACAAAAACAACAAAAAAAATCTTGGTTTACAAAAATCATCAAGGTATTTATATAATTTAAAAAGTTTATATTGTATTTAATCTACCAAGTTACTTACTGTGACTTTTACTCTCATTGACATTGCTGGCCAGAAGAACAGCCATCTGATCCACTGACATACGGTCTCTGTTTATACCAAAAAGTTTTTCAACATATTTTTCTGAAACAAGAATATTTCTATCTTAGGTAAGGAAATAAACAAAAATGGATAGGTAACAGCAATTTAGCACAACTTACGCTGAATTCATGAAATATGACTGCTTTAAGAGGTATAGTAATTTAACAATACTAGAACAAAGAAATGAAATACTGAAAAAGTCCTGTTGGGCAACTTGCCTGTATGGCAACAGAGTTGTTAAAGAATTCCAATTCCACTGAAACAGACCAGCCCAGCAGTTACAAAAAGAAGTGAGGAAAAGAACTGAGAAGGGGAGAGGGAAAGACTCGATGTCCATTGCTCCTCAAGCCCCTGAATCCTAAGCAATCCTTTTTTATTATTTTTTTTGACTGGAATATTGCACAGATCAATGATTTTTTTTCTTCCTGTAAAGACACCGTGGTAGCTACCCACTACAAAAGACCAAATTGGACAATAGCAGAAACTAATTTTTTTTTCCTATATAGCTGTATCTAATACATCTAATACATCAAAGTCCTTGCACCCAGAGCTTTTTTACACAAAGATTCACTTCTGAAGGGCTTTCATTAAAAGTAAACAAAAGACTCTTAAAAACCTGTGGCAGTGCTGATCTCCTCATCAGTGCTTTTTTCTGAACAGCCAATCAGTTCTAAATTGTAAGACAGAATATCCTGAAACAGCTGCTTACGGTTAAGAGTGCAATCTTTCATGTGCTGCCTAAAACAAATAAATAAGCAATTAATATACTTATCACAGCAACAATTTGATATGGCTTTTAACTAGAAAGCTGGTTTTAATACATGTTAGGGTGAAGCATAAAGAAAATGACACTCACAAAACCCACTATTGCCTGCTTTAAAGGTTCTGTTAAATATGCCTGGGTCTTCTCTAAACTTAAGACTGCATCAGTAATTTAATCCTAGCCTTATTTCACTACAGTATTGCCCTTTAAAATGTACTTCTACACACTTGCTTCACACTAACAAAACATTGTATGTAGAACTTTCTAGATCAGAGAAGATAGTTATAAGAATTAGATATCACTTTGCATTTAAAAGATTCAAACTATGATTTGACAGTAGCAGTTAAGAGCTGATCCAAAAAGCTGCCTACCACCAGAAAGGGGAAAAAAGAGCTGAAGTCCACTTTACGATATTTTCCAGTAGTTCAAAGTTTCCAAATTGAGTTTATTCCTGACCAATTCATACCCATTTGTTCTTGTATCAACTTTTTAAATATACTGTGCAACGCTGTTTAACAAACTATTTTTAATATAACTTAATACCAGCTTCAAAGAAACAAACTTAGCCAGCATTTTCCCAGAAAACTAGAATTCCACTCTTATAATAGTTGTTTGAGTTTTGTGGATTTTTTTGTTTTGTGGTTTGATTTGTTTGCTTTTTGTTTGGTTTTTTTAAGATAATCACATAATATTTGGCATATGCTTCATTTCAGTTAGCAGCATACTACATCTCTAGTGTGCTTAACAGTATCAACCACCGCCTAAGGTTCCATGATGGTCAGAAGTTATGCTGAAGCTATAAAGCAAGAGGAATCCCATCTGAATTACAAAGCAACCAAAGGGTGAAATATTCTCTAACAGCGCATTACTGCTTTTCTAAATTTACATCTAAAAAGCCTCCTTTCTTCATGGCTTCAGTGAAAGGTTTTTTTCCTGGCAACCAAGTAAGTGCAATAGGGTATTAAAACGAACCTTATTTTCTAGAACTTGTGTATGGGATCATAAGTCTACACCCCTTAAAGAAATGAAAAACATGCCTATTTTGGTCTTTGAGTCAGACATCAAGAAGAGAGGTTTAGTTCAAACAAGTACAATTAAAAAAATCTCACCACTGACAGTCATCATCGTTACACGTGCCCGTTAAATCAAAACGGCAGAAACACTGTTTTGGCTCAATCATATTGCTATACGTTACTGAACTGAGGTACAGTTTTTCCTTCGTCCGAAAATACGGACTAAACCTAAAACGAAACAGTGAATTCTTGTGACAAAGCTTCCAAGGTAAGACATCAGTTTTACTAAACAAAATGTTTTTAAAAAATAATACTTTTTCTGTATTAAATGTCATTATTTCCAAACCCTTAATACTAACCAAACACATTGCTGACCTGTCAGTTAAGAGAAAGGTGAAAGCAGAGGGAGAGGGAGGAAAGAAAACAGTACTTCTCAACCTAATCAGATTCTGCTCTAGCATTCTCTTCTCCCTTAGCTGCAGAACTTCATACATAAGAACAGGAAGCATAGTAATCATCCAGTAAGGAAAGCAAACTACTGAAATCAAATTTTAGTTTAGTTCTAGAAAAACTGCACTCATGCTCTGGTGAGCCTAAGGTCAATGTCAAAAGGAAGTGTAAAGAGAACCATTAGAGATTAACCTCAAAAAAACAATGAAAAGTCCACATCAGATTTTAGAACATGCAAACAAACAAAACCCCAGTCTGAGCTGAACAAACTAATGCTTGTTTTAAATCTTTAGCTAAAGTTTGAATATGTCAATTTTGGCATTTCTAGCTCCTTAAAGAGTTGAAGCTATAACCTACAAGAAGTTAAAAATCAATACTTTATGATGCATCCTCCATCTTTTGCTACTTAAGAATATAGAAATAAAGAACCTGAAGCACACGGTAGGATTCAACTGCTCCAATGTGAATTCCAGACTTTTGTTTTCTAGAAGTTAATGCGTAGCAACAAAGCTCTCTTTAGTTAAAAGATGGATGTGTCAAATTGATTGAACTTGCAGATGCTTATTATAAGTCAAGATGAATCACTTTGGTCATGACTCTTTCCACTGAGCAGAAATCCAACAACAGGTGACTGGCTCAATCTTGACTCTCGCAATGTAGAGTCTACTCAAGTTTAAGGACTGTGTAAGTGAAATACACTCCTGCTGATTTTTTTCCTGGATTTTAGATTGCTTTATATCGGATACAAAAATCCTGTTTTCAAATACTTAACTACTAACTTTTAATTTAGTTAGTAAACAACAATTCAGTTGCAGGGAGCAGTATGAAATACAATATAAGAGCAGCTTACTGCACAAAAGCAAGGGACTCCTCCATAACATAAAAAAGTAACTAAAAACATCATGTTCCCTAAACTAGACAAAGTTGTTTCAGGATAGTCAAGTTTCTCACTGCAACTTGTCTTTCTGTAGATGCCTGGGTATCAGGGAGGATCAGTGAAGAATACGTGAACAGGGACACATACACAGAGAAGTCAAACAGCTGCTACAGTCTTCCTACCTGTAGGATTTAAATACTAGAAGAGGACTATGATATGGTCCAAAGGGAAATGGTTTCACTTCTGTTTGTTTGTTTTGCGATGTAACAAAATCCATGTCCACTGAAATTTCCTAGGAAACAGATAAACAGATATATACAGCAATTGCAATACCACCTAATAAAAACTAAATATGCGGGCTTTGTTAAGGCATTTACCTGACCACACAACAGATCTTCCTTAGGTACTATAAAGGAAGTACTTTTCATTAGGAGCTCTTTCAAGCTGTCAGCTTTAGCATAAAGCTTTTTCAGTTCATCAACATTCAACCCGAGGAACAGCTCAGGCTCCTCTGATGCCTTTTTAGAAAGTTTGTTTTTAGTTTCTTGTTTTGGAGTGTCCATGTGTTTAAGATTTGGTTTAGTGAAAGAATTAGATTCTCTGAAAGATCTCCTTCGTTCTCTGTTTGAATTAGACAGAACTTCGTCATCAAAGTAGTTTTCTTCACTGTCCAAAGACAATTTATCCTGTGTAAGATCATGAAGTGATGGCTGAGGTAATGCAAATTCAGACTCCTCTTCTGCCTGAGGTGCAATATTTGATTGTTCCTTGGTTTGAAGCGCACGGGCTTCTTTCAATTTCTGAATCTTCAGAGCATATTCATACTCTAGTTGCTGTAATCGTTTTTTCTCTAGTGCAATCAATTCTGCTGAATGCTTTTTTGGACTTGATGCAGGGGAGTTCTCCAATTTCAACATTTTGCTTGGCTGAAAAAAAAAATTGCCTTTATTTTCACATGTACTGATCTAGTGACAAGAGGCAAATGAAACATGGACAAGATATTTAATTCAGAGTTTATAAAAATGTACTTTAAACTCCTGACAAAAAATTTCAACAATCAGCAGGAAAACTTCAAAAGAGTTTGCCATAACTCAACTACCACATTTGCATGTTTCTAAATAAAAATTACCCTACAACATGTACAGGGCTACAACAGAAGTTCTGGCTGCATTTAAAAAGTGAGATATAAAACAAATACACACAGTGGTGTTGAAGGAATGAGGAGGAACACAAAGAAAAATTTTCAAAAATATTCTAGCCTTGTTTTGCTATTTGTTTTTTTAAAAACAGAAAGATCAGATCCCCACTTCAGCATTGTTGCTAGATACTTTTAACAGGAGTGCTGGTATCTACAGACAGTAAAGTATTTCCTTCACAGGCACACAGCTACTCTTATTATTTCTCTACTGGCACAGAAATGCAGGCTTTGAATAGTTTCCTTTTTTAAATGCTTAGTGGGTTTTCTGTTGAATTCTCAAAAAATATAGGAAACCAACAGGAAATTTCCTACAGTGTCTTTGAAACGTTCCCCTGAAATCCCACTTGAACTATTGTTTCCTAATCAAAATTTCTATTGCTTTTCAAGTACAGCATGGTTTAAAGGCACACAACAAACTTACTCCAAGATGATCTTGCTCCAGTTTTCGTTTCCCAATTTCCTTACTTGCTACAGCTTTTGCTCGAGCAAGTTCTTCCCCATATTTTAATGCCAGAGCTTTTTTCATGGTAACTCGTTGTTGAACTTTATGAATCTGAAAAAAAGAAGAAAAGAAGTACTACAGTAGGATGCAAATTTTCAGGTACGGTGACCTAATAAAATGTACTCAGAAAAGACACAGCAATTAATGATTAATTCAAAGAAATCCTATTGCCTCCAAAAATCAGGCCTCTCATTTCAAGATTTCCAGCTCTAGGAAACAGAAACATTTAAAAATTAAAGTTACTTGTTCCTGAAGCTTCTTGAGAAACATCTTATTAGCATTCAAGATCTTCTCTGTTGCTTGTAGCTGTTCAGCCAGTTTGCTAATCTTGTTTTCAGCAATTCGAACATTCTCTCTCTTCTTGGCCTCTTGTTGCAACAAATGCTTCAAGACAGATTCATCCTTCATCAACAGAAGTCTAAAAGTAGAAGAGCCATGTAACAAATTTTTTTTGCAAAGGGAAGTTTCTCAGACATATTGTTGCTCCTCTAAACCCCTAGTTATTTAAGAACCTTATTTCACTTATCAACAAACAGCATTTTAAGTTTTGCCAGGTAGTCTTAAACATCCATGAGACGTTAAATATTGCTAGTATATACAGCAGTTTTCAGTATCCCAAGTTCAGCATGTCAGTATGAAAACATCCCAGTTATGAGGACAAGAGAAGGTAAGCAAGCGGTGTATCTGTAATACTGTATTTAACATTAAGACATCCCAAACACACACGTTCTTGCTTTCTGTTAAGTAACAGCCCAATTCTTCCTTAGGTCACATACTACAGCTTGTAATCTGCTAATGTGTGTATTATGGCACAACATCAGAGTAATTAAATATAAAAAGCTCTGCATTAAAGGAAACAAGATAAAGACTTAGATAGGTGTGAATAAAGGCAGGGCAGAACAATGTCCTTCAATTTATGTCTGACCAGGAACCAGTTTGTTCACAAGACCACAGAGAAATAATCAAGTGGCAACAAAAGCAGAGAAGAAGGATGCCGAGAACTCTTATTTTCTACAGTAATTTGGAAGAAGGTTGATAAACATGGAAAAGGCATGCTAAAAGAGAAGAGGTGTACAGGAAAAGCTTCAAACAGCATACCTATTCTGCAGGAACAGTCCTTCATTTATACCTATGAAACATGCTACTCTCAAAGTGTACCAAGTAATGAAAAGCACACTCATTTTTTCATATTATATAATTCATGTATATATTATGTGGCACGGATGATATTCTAGTCACTAAACGTAAACATAGCTGAAAACAGCTTGACAACCAAACTTTACCAAACACCACAATTCCTTTCGTATAGCAATAGAATTCAAGATGAAATAGTTCAAAATGACAGAAAACCAGTCATTTGCTGTACTTTGAATGCTACACACTCAGAAAGATTATTTGCCGTTTTCATCCTAAGCGAATAAGGTATGACTTACGACAGTGAAACACGTACCTGTTTTTCTTAAGCTTTGCTTCTGCTTCTGTAACTTGTTTTGTCACTACTGCTATTCTCCCAATTCCATCAACTTCACCATCAGAATTTGCAGGGGATGAATTGTTTCTCAGTGGATCAGACTTAATTAAGCGCTGCTTCTCACGACTAAAACAGAGATATTAATGTTGAAGCTGCTGAACATCTTTGCTCTTAATTTCACTCCCAAGAGTTTTAAAATCTTCAAGAAAGTAGCAGGACAAGATTTCAAGTTAAAAGAAAAAGAATTTTCCATAACTGCAATCAACTACTGTAAATCAGTTCAAATCCAAGGACTTTCTTTAGAGCCCTAAATTGTCTTACTAAAATAGAGTGGGGGAAAAAAAAACAGAAGGTAATAGCAAGGTTTTCAAACTCAAGTTTTCCTTCCAGATACAAAAATAGGCTAGCAAAGGACTACAAGTAATACACGTTTTACTTTAACAATTAAACTCGGTTGTACCTGGCAATCTCTTCTTTTAAGAGTCGGTATTCTATCTTCTTATCTTCCGGTAGAGCCTCTGGAGTTCTCATTGGATCATTTTCTTTTTCTGATTTTGGAGGGGCTTTGATTTTTGAGGCCTGTACAATGAGGTTCAAGTCAATACCAGTCATGCTAGTTTAAAATACAACTATTCAACTACTATTTTTAAGAGGCATTTCAGCAAAAACTTTAAGCTGTTCAAGGCTAATCAGATCTTTTAAGCCAATACTTTTTTTGCTAGCAATTAAATAAGCACTGACTTTTAAATGAAAAAAATGAAGCCAAAATATATTACAAATTCTATCTTCAGAATGGCATCTTAACCAAAAAATCATTTTAATTAGCTTGTGCAACCCAAATTACAATGTAATAGTCCAGACAGGAGTAACATACTCACTCTTGCCCATTTCTGATATAATCCAGTATTTCTTGACCAAATTCTAAAGTTGAAATCCCATATACAAAGCAAAATCATTATAAAATAAGCCTATTAAATGCTGATCAAGTTTACCTCAACGTTTCTCCTTGCTTCTTTTATCATAGATTCTAGTCCTCCAAATACACTGTTAGTTGAGTTAGACGGCTCTCCATCAGACTCACTATCATCTGAATCATTTAATGTAACCACAACAGACTTGTGTTTTGGAAGCTGTGGGGAGAATTAAAGAAGTTTTATAGCAAGAAGAAAAGGTTAGGGACAGATACAACTAAGCACATATTTACTAGAAGAGAAAAAGGAAGTTAACTCCTTTTGTTAGCATGGCACACTAATTCTACATTATAAGAAAATAAGTAAGCATTTGTGCATCTCCACTAAAAGACAGAGATACCATACCAATTTTTGATACTGTAACACGAAAGGTACTCCAACATTTTCAATGTATTCCCAAATATCCACAGCATATTTATGTCTGCATGTTCATAACATACAAATCACAAACCTTTGACTCCTATAACCTCATGAATTATTTCAATTGTAATGATAATTACGATCTGCCATTTGCAAGCAATTTTTTTAAGTAACTGAGAGGTAACAATCAATGAAGTCTGCATTAGAAATGTGGTGACAGATATACCAGGATGCCCTCATCTTTCAGTCACACAATTGAGATGCCTCTTGTCCCACAGTTATACTTAGCTGACCTTAAAGTGAGCTGCTCAGGCAGTTAAATTGGCAGAATACCAACAGTATATAAAGAACATATGAAAAAGAGATTAATCACTTTTTGTCAACATCACTAACTGAAACAACTCACTGAAGATCAGATGTCTGCCAGTTCCAGCACAAAGAAAGATCCAGAAACAAGCAGACAATTTAGATTAACCTGAAATGCTCTGGAGTTACAGCTTGCAAAAAAGCAACTTAGTTCACATTTCCAGGACTGCTCTTCCCATCTCCCAGTGTAGGTCTGGTCAATTACAGTTACACTATTAACCTTCATCTCAGGACAGGACCTTCAAACCTCTTTAAACCTCTAAGTGTCTTTTAAAGCACACACCCGACAAAACCCCCTACTTTTTAAAGTGAAAAATACCCTATTTCCACAATTATTTCTTTTTTTAATATTCTCTTTCTGGACAGTTCTTAGAGTAAGGATCATATCTACTACTCCTGCACGTGTTACAGCTGCATCATTTTGGCACCACCGGAGCACAGGTAGGTGAAATTCCAGTTTATATTGGTGCAAGGCACTGGTCCTCTCCTCACAAATATTCTCTGGGTGTAGCTCCATGGAAACGTGAATTGATCAGGCAAGGCACCCCACCCTTCTCATCATCATATGCCTAATACACCCCTTCCCCATCACTGGCTCTTGGTATTGAAAGACCAAAACTGCCAAGCTGCTTTTGGCACAGCTGTGTAGGGTAAGCTGTCTCCAACTACCTTCCTCATTTTCCGTCTAGGAAAAAGGTGATAGTGGGGAGGGTCAAAGTCAGCTTTTACCAGGTGTTATTTTTTCATGTGGTTCAGCAAAATGTTTAGCTATCAGTACAGTAACACCAGGCAACCACCATCACACTGCCTTCAGTAAGATTAATTTCTACTGCAGGGGAACCACAGCCTCAGCTGTAACAGCAGATCTCTCTCCATGATGTTCTACAGCATTATTTTCAATCTGTGGTGAACAGATCCCTGACTGCCCATAATTACTTTGAAAAAGGGTTACGAGATGCCACTGAAAAAACAAACCAGTAGCTGTAGGCTACTTCACCATGCAGAGGTCCTCAACTCCACAGAAGAAATCTCAAGGTTTGTAAATAGAAAACCTCTTCTGAAATATGGTACAGCATACTTGAACATTCAAAAGCTACCAAGCCCTCAAAACTACAAAAATATGGGTTTTTTTTAAAAAAAAGGAAGATTTTGTATTTTCTATACCTTTGTGATTTTGTCATTTCCAGATATATCCAAAAAAGCTCATAGAAAAACTATCAGGTTTTAAGTTCAAAATTAAGTGCTCATGAGTAGTTGTTTTTTTTTTTTTTTTACACTCTAGTAAGAAATACCAAATATTACATAAGTTAAAAAATCATAAGCATTCGAGTTGTTTCTAAAAGCTTAAACTAACACAAGTAATTGATATTGTTTTCACAGATGACAGAAATACCTTGTGACTACTCTCCTGTAAGCATTATTTGGCCATACACGCATGTATTTTATGTATAAATATTCTATATCCCAAGCTATTGAAAAAAATTATTAACAACTGCAAAATTATTTGTTTCTATAATCATTTTTGTAAAAAAAAAAAAAAACAAGCTAGCTGATCCAAATACAAGGTATTAATCTCTGTCAGCTTTAACTAAGCTAACCATCATTAGCAACTGGCACCAAATTTCAGTTTCAGGGGTTTTTTAACATTTACATAATGCCTTCCAACAGTACAGCTGATAAGAGACATTTATCATGTTACCAAAACAAACAGGTACCCAGTAACATGTGCTCTTCCTCATTTATTCAACAGCAGTTAATGAAGTCTCAAGACAGAATATGTTGTAATTTAAGGGTTTTTTTCAGAATAGGTTTAGTATTTAAACGTAGAACACTTAAAAATGTAAGTAGATGTGAAACAATTTTAGAAAGGATATAAGCCTGCCCAAATTGAACAATTACTCTGGTTATATTTAGAATTTAAACTTCAACACAGTCTTGTTAATAGAAAGCACCAATATTTCCTTACTGTGATCACTGCTCGTGGAGGCCTTGGTGCTCTAACAAACTTTGTATTTTGTACCCGTGGCTGTGACACAGTATTAATACTGACAGCAGACAGATTGCTTCTTGGCACGGACTGCAAATTATCTGGAACAGGAGGGGAAGGCGGACCACTATTACTTGAGGTTTCCTAACAAAATAAAACAAAACCACAGTCAAAAATACATACTATACACAGCTATTTTAAAAGACAAAAGCATAAATGAGATGGTTCCATACATGACTTAGAATTGTGACTTAGGCAGACTATTCAAACGTATCAGAAAAGTCTTGCAATTCTACAATAGTATCAAAAAAGCACACAAGAATATGCCAGTTATTCATAGGTCAGCTGCAATATCTGTGACTTTTTAATGAGGTCAAAAACAATTTAAGTTTTCAAAAACAAACTTTGTTTCTTAATCCAAAAAAAACAACCAAACCAAAACAACAACAAAAATAGAATGGTTAACCTCTCCTAACTCCTTTTGCTACAAGGTTGAAACAAAGTGTCTTGTTTTCTAACTGACAGCTGATAAATAACAAACTTTTTTTTCAGAAGATAAAATCCCCATTCGCCTGAACTTACTCAATTTTTAGTTTCATAATTCCTTCAGAAATAGAAGACAAGCTGCAATTTACAATTCAAAGGGTGTTCCAGGGTGGGTTTTGTTTTGGTTTCTTTTGGGGGAGCAAAGGGTGACGGAAAGTCACATAATTACTTTTTTTTTTACATCATCAAAAAGATAGCACAAAAGAAAGCCTGTAATCCTCACTTAGCAGGTCATATTTAAGTTTCGGTCAAGATTACCATCTAGAGGTTTACATTCAAAAACCAAGAGTACCTCAGATCTGAAAGCTCGTTTGTTGGCTAGAGACTTGAGTAATTCTTCTCTTAAGAGCATCTCCTCTTCCTCTTCCTCATCTGCAAATGGAGGTTTTGGTGGCTGTTCCGGCTCTTCAGGGGGAAGAGGAGGAAGAGGTGGAGGTGGCTCAAGAGAAACACATGAAATACCCTCCATGTAAAGCTGGCTCAGAGATGGTACAGGCTGAGAGAAAAAGAAAAACAAAGGTTTGAAACTTGAAAGTTACTACTACTTCATGATTATGTAGCAGAAGTTGAGTCCTAAATTATTTCATGGTTTAAAACTAAATCAAACTACAGTGGATTTAGACCACTGTTAAAGGCTGGTACTGAACAGTGAGCAATTACTCAAAGATGATGATGGATGGAAACAACACGGTTATATTTGGATAGTCAAGTAGTGCAGACATACAAACTAAACATAAGCGAGAATTCAGAACCAGAGATAGCCTAGCCACAGAAATATGGCTCACCAGATAGGTTCACACTGCTTGAAAACCAGTCCTTAAACAGTTCTATGAATTTGTCTTAACTAACAAAATTTCAATTTCCTTAAGTCGAAAATTCAGAAGCTGTCATAACAGGGAATGGCAACTTTCTATTGCTTTACTAAGAAGGGTAAGAATCATACAGTGAAGAAAAGTGGTAGGGGAAAAAAACCCTACACTAATTCAATTTCCACGTGGACTCTTAAGAGAGCAGACAGCATATAGTCAAAATGCACAAAGTTTGAAAGAAGGACTGATGAGCTACATTTTTGTCTGTCCCCCCCCCAAAGTAACAAGTCAAGAGGATAAGCGTATCTACACGCACAACCTAGAAATAAGAGGAATTGAAAATTCCACATTTTGAAAAATAATGTTCCTTCCAAGGTTACTTACTGGAATTGGAGGCGGCAGGGGTAAGGAAATTGGGGGTACTGGAGGTGGATAGTATCCTATTGGGCACTCAAAGAAAGGAGGCTGCACTGGAGAAGAAGCTGTAGTTAAAAAAAAATAGTTATTGAGTGTAAGAAATATGGCAGGTAATTACTGAACACCAACTCATGCTTATACTTCAACTGATTTAACACAGCAGAAGGAGATGACAAATATTTTTACTATGTGCCAATCTGAAAGGTAACACCAGACACAGCACAGTGCATTTATTTTTTACATATATGTATATAAATGGGGTAGTTATCTGTCCTTCTTTTATTTTACATACAAAATGCAAGTACGGCCAAACAGTACTACTAAGGTAATGATTCTATACATGACTTGGACCTCATTTGAGGTCCTTAATTATTTAAGTGCTGCCCCTTGCTTTCTGTTGCACACTCCAGAGAAGAGCTGGGCTCTGTCTTCTCTAGAACTGCCCACTAGGTGGTTGAAGGCAGCAGCAAAAGCTTTCCTTAGCCTTCTCTTCTTAATACAATCTCAGCTCCCCTAGTCTCTTTCCATAAATCAAGCACTCCAGCCCTCACTGAACTTTATGAAAAACAGGCCTGAAACAGTTTTCCTTAGTTAAAAAGGTCCTTCATTAGACTCCTTCTAGTGCATCACTATCTTTAAAGGCTACAGTTTGCCTTTATAATCGAAAGCCATGGTGCTCACTCCCATTTCACTTAATGTCGATTGGGAGCCCCAGGCCCTTTTTTGTAAAGTTGCTCTCTATCCAGTCAACATGCTGGGGCCCTTACTTTCTATTCAGCTGCTTGGGGATGTGAAAGAATAAACTCTACAGTACTGCACTGAGAACAGCACAACCTTGAAGACCTTCAAAATACCATTACAGCAGAGACAAAGACAAGACATTAAAACAAGACAGAATTAGCTCCCCTTAAAAAGTTACTGCTGTAACTGCCACATCTCAAAAGAAAGACTTTCCCTCTAAAATGATAGCTTATTTCCTATTTTTTTAACTATTTTTACCACTCACCATATAAGAAAACCAAAAATAAGGCTTACCTGGAGAGTTAGTTTCACTATCTGTATCCATCGCAACTTCATCATAATTATCATACTGATATATGCCTCCTGCACTATCTGTAGACGGCTTGTCCAAAGACCATCTCAAGTCTGTATCTGAAGACTAAAAATATAAAAATGTGTATTTTATTTTGCTGGTCTTACGTTATTCTTTTAGAGCAAACCAATTAAAAGTAAATTTTAGAAACAGACCCTTATAATTTTGCCTTTAATTGCTTTATAAATACAATTTACTTAGCTTGTACAAAACCAGCAAACTGAAGTTTAACTTTTATCAAATCCACTGCAGGTAGTCACATGACAAATTAACAGTTTTAAAACTGCATCTCTTCAGGATGGGGAGGGTGGGGGCGGTGTCATGATAACATAGAAGCAATTTTTAAATACCTATTAGGTCATTATGTATCTGGTAAGCTGCCATGCTTGTATTTCAGAAACACTGAAAGAGATTTAAATGTTTCAGTATTTCTGTTAATTTGTCATGGCAGTTACTAAGAGTGCTTGAACTACCTTTGTTAGAAACAATACAAAATTGCACAAGGGTCATCTTTACTATGACAAAGGTTGTGTATTTAGTCAAAAACATGTTCTGGTTGTTCTAAGACTGATGTCTCAGGTGGAAAATCCTTTTATTGTCCCAGAATGGGCCACGTACCACAGTGAAACAAGCCCAGAGACTGTCAACTAATAAATCAGGTTGTTCAAAGAACATCTAACGCTGTATGGATGTCAATCAACATTCAGTGGACACTGAAAATAAACAGAACAGGTAAGTATGACTTCTTAGACTCCTCCATTTATATCTTTCAGAGGCACACAGATGTTTCGGTAGCTTTTAGAATTTCTATTGTTTACAGTTAAAACACTTTTAGCCTCAATTCTCCACTTATTATTATTATAAATGTGACTATTCTATAACATGACCTCAAAAGGAAGTCCCAAATCCCTTAGTTGCAGTTTCATTTCTCACTACAGCATCAGTAGCTCCAAGCACTTGAAGCACCCAGCTGCAGCAGCTGTACTTCCACCAAGCTTCCACGATGAAAGAATTAATGCTGAGGAAACACTGGGGTTTTATTCTGTACAGTACCAATATTTTAGAGACACAACATTAGTGATTCAAGTGCCTTTTGTTAATCTTAAGATGAGAGAATGAAGACAGCCTACAAATGCAGCACGATGACCACTGCAGTAACTCTGTTCCTTCATAAATTTGACACGATTCTGTCATCCTGTCACGAGGCTTAAGCAATTACCTTTTGTGTCTAGGCTTATTTTGTACCTTGACAAATTAAAAATATACTACAAAGAAACCAAACCTCAGATAACATTTTGAAAGGATAGGCCACTGAAGTTGTATTGACACAAAAACTCTGAAGATGTAGAGACAAAACTGCAATCTAAGAGAATAAAGTCAAGGAAGTTTGGTTGACTGTTTTGTGTTAGATTACAGAATGTTCTTTGCGCACAACATTCAAAAATCTTTAGGAGAAAAATGCTTTATCACTGACTTGCAAATATACAACTCATACAAAACTGACATCACCAAACCCAGTGTGATCGCCTGTCTAGCATGGGATTAAAACACCATAAACACTGAAATATTTTGAGCTTTTCTTTTGTTTTTTTTTAAACGGGGGATGCAGGGGGCAGGTTAGGAGGGACATAGATAGAATCATGAGGGGGGGCGTGATTCTATTAACAGCTGGAAAGCAGCCCTGGAAAAAAGGACTCGGGGGTGTTGGTGAACGAGAAGCTGAACATGAGCGAGCAATGTGCACTGGCAGCCCAGAGAGCCACCGCATCCTGGGCTGCATCAAGAGAAGTGTGGCCAGCAGGTTGCAGGAGGCGATTCTATCCCTCTACTCTGCACTCGTGAGACCCCACCTGTGTGTACAGCTGTAGTGTACCCAGCTTTGGAGTCCTCAACACAGGAAGGACATGGACCTGTTGGAACAGGTCCAGTGGAGGGCCACAAAGATGATCAGAGGGATGGAGCACCTCTCCTACGAAGACAGGCTGAGGGAGTTGGGGTTCTTCAGCCTGGAGAAGAGAAGGCTCCAGGGAGACCTTATAGCAGCCTACCAATATCTGAAGGGAGCCTACGGGAGAGATGGGGAGGGACTCTTTGTCAGGAAGTGTAGAGACAGGACCAAGGGTAACGGTTTTAAATGAGTAGAGGGGAGATTTAGATTAGATACTAGAAAGAAATTCTTTACTGTGAGGGTGGTGAGACACTGGAACAAGTTGCCTAGAGATGTTGTGGATGCCCCATCCCCTCTGCAAGTGTTCAAGGCCAGGCTGGGTGGGGCTTTGAGCACCCTGGGCTGGTGAAGGTGCCCCTGCCCATGGCAGGGGGGGTGGAACTAGATGATCTTTAAGGGCCCTTCTGACCTAAACCATTCTATGATTCTAAGACAGAAATTACTTGTGAACTTAAACAACATATAATAAATTTGTTACCCTGCTTCTTGATCTCCTCTTTCCTCCAACTAGCTTCATAAATCGATTGTACTGCTCTTCTTGATTTGAGAGGTCCCTAATTTTTCTAATTTCTTCTTCTCTCTTTCTTCTTTCCTCTTCCTCTTCTTGTTTCCTCTGGTCTTCCTCCTTCTGACGCCTGTCTTGTTCCTTTTGTTGCTGCATCTTCTTTGATGTCTTTGTCTGTTTTCTCAAAGCTTGCTTGGCTTTAAATAAAAAAATATGGGATTAACTCCACCTTAGCTAAATGACTCACCCTTGATTCTTAAGTTCTTCAACAACTTTGAGTAGATGTACTGGATTTTAGAAGAATTAAAGGCTCATTGCCCAATACTTCACGTAACATACTACTTTTTTTTTATTTCAGGGGTCATGCCATTGGTAGCCACTTCAGTAACATTAAACTTATTACCTGTAGCACTAGTTTTTTTTGTTGAGTGTGCTTTTGTACTGGCTTTGACTTTCTGTGTTACACTTTTCGTTTTTGTCAATTTTTCCTTGGTTTCCTTCATCACCTGTTGTTCTTTCTGCTGCCATTTTTTACTAGCAGACTGAAGTGCAAGAAGCCTAAGCTGCAATTCAGACATCTCCTCCTCATCATCAAGCAGCTTCTTGAAAAGAAAAGAGAAGAAAGGGTAAGACAAAAAGTCAAGAAACATCATTTAAGAACTAAAGCTTTTTTCAAAAAGTCCTTTGAAGTCTGTCCCAAAATTTTTACCAGAAGAAAGCTTAAAAATCCTACTGTGCTGGTAAGAGTCATTCCTTAAGAATGAACTGTTTCTTTTACAGAAACATTTCTGGACTGCAATTTGGAAAAAGATATCAGAGTATCATAATGCAATTATGCCTCATCTATGGAGACATACTGTCTTACCTTTTCAGATGTACCATCTGAACTGCTAAGCTTTCGCACTGATGTTTGTTCCTTGTCTTCTGCACCTTCCAAAAGAAAAATATCATTTTTGGGTGAACTGTTTCTCATGAGACAGAGCTAAATTAAAATGATGTGCAGAATTTAATTCATTCAAACATATTTTATGAGTCTCATTGGTACACAGGATAGCAGTTGTATATTAATGTTGGTTAATGTGCTTTCAAACTTGGCATGTCTGAGGAAAACCACATCATCATGACGCCATTAGCCTAAGGCAAGATTTGTCATTTTTTAGTAATTCTCTGTCTTAAGGTTGGCACATACTTCTCCAAGAAGCAGAGAAAAATACATCCGGAGACAAGGAGAAATGACAATTTCTTGCCATCTGTTTATGCTACCATCTCATATCAGCTGCTGTCCTAAGCATCTCAGATTCCAGTGGCAGTTATTTTGAGTAACTGATCAGTCTTTTGCAGCATTAAATATAAAGCCCAAGAGCTACAGTAACAACACACTCGCTCCATTTCATGCCAAAGGATAAAAGGGAGTTATTCTATGGAAATGAATAATATATAGTAATGCTTTCCTGCTAAACATTAAGATGTTGACATATTTATTTGTTAGACTGCCCAAAAGCCATATATCCATCTGATTATTACATAATGTATATTTAAATTAACATATTATACTTTATGTAGAATATACATAACGCTGTATATTATATACTATTGTATAATTTAACAATTATAGCTAATAGCTATTAATATAATCAACAGCAAAAATATAATTATATAATTTTTATATAAACATACATATATACGTTTATATGCATCAAAGGAAGGAAATGAACATTTAAAGAAGCCTGGTGATCTTCTCCTACATTCGCCTTTCTTCAAAGGGAGATTCCTTCCCACAATTCAAATTGGCAGAAGATAAGCTTGCATTCTTCCTAGTTTTTTACAAAACGTCCCATTCAAAAAAAAGCACTGTTTAAAATATACCAAGACCTTATACCTAACGAAAAATGGTATATAGCAAATGCTCAAGGTCTTCCTACTTGCATATGCACACATTTTTTAAAAGCGCACATACAAGAGGAAGAAAAATAATATTTAATACCCACATGTATTCTATAAAAGAAAAGTCAAAAAAGTTATTAGCTAAACAAAGATGCCAACCATTCAGTTGACAGAATGGAAGTAGGGAGAGACAGCCGGTATGGTGGTTTCTGTGACGCAGACAGACATATGCAGGGACATACTACACAACTAAAGCGCTCTTTCAAACCACAAGCAGACAACAGAGGCAAAATAGACTAATGCGCAAAAAGGGAAAGAAAGCAGGGAATACTGTAAAGCCTGTCAGAGCAGTTGAAGCACAGAGAATTAATCCTGGAGACACAAACTTCCCTGAGTTTTAAGAGAAGTTCTTCACCTTGAAAAGGTCTGGAGAACATCCAGTACACCATTTAAAAATAAATATAATGGGAAAAACAAATTTTGCTAATTTCCTAATATTTCCATAATCAGGTAGTATACATTCACTTGATACACATGAATCTGCAATAACTGAAGTCAGCTGGGTTTTTCTACTTTGGAACCCTCTATTACATTGTCACAAACAGTCACTCATACATAATGTGCCTGCTTTCAGATCATTTTTAATGTTGTACATTGAGTGGTGTGAAAAAATTAAGATGATTTTGATGTCCACACTATAGCACCTATTTTCATATATATCATACAAGCTGTATTTTCAACTTCGGTGCTTCTCGGTTTTGAAGTTGGAAATTTTTTTTGAGACTGTTTTGCTTTTTAAATAGCTCTTTTAGTCCTGCCTTGCTATGTTGTCTTCCTGAAGGGTACTGGGTTTTCTTCTATAGTCAAGATCTGCCGGCTTTCCTCATGTCTCCCATTAAAAAAATACACTACCTCTCAAAGAATACCAGAGGCGCTTTTTTTTTTTCCCAAGTGAACAGGAAAGACACAAGGGGCAAAAAAAATACTTAGAATGAAGTGGTTTGACTGGTAATTACCATTTTTCTCTTTCAATTTCTTTACGAGCTTTGTCTTCTAAATTCTTATTCTGAAGTTATGTATAAATCATTCTGACTTTCAGCATTCTTGTCCCACTTTTCTTCGTATTCCTACTAATTACTCATCCGTGTTCTTAATCCACCCATTTACTACTCAGTCTCTTCCCACTCAAATTGGTAGTTTACATACACTGACAAATTAGCTAACACAAGATGATGAGTGATATCCACAAGCACACCCTCAACCACAGTAAATGCTTACTAGAACTAGATAAAGCCTCAGAATAAAAAGTTTGAGTTCATTGCCTTGTTTTGCTGCAGACTTCGAAGTAAGCTCAAGGACTTTTCACCACAGGTCAGCTGGACACAATAACTTGTTTCTCACTAACTGGTTCATGCATCTGAGCAATTATCCTTGTTGGCCAGCAGTCCCGAACTATCTGGGCAAGATGCTTACTCTACCCTTTGGCTACATGTCTCCTACAAATCCTTTCTATTTCTGGCCCATGATATCTTCACTACTCATGAAGATCAATTATGACCAAAACAATTCTGGTGAAAAATCTCATACAGGCTTGTCACACTGAAGAAAACATGTAACAAAGACGAAATGCAGAAAAAGATGTCTCCAAATGTTATCTTTTCTGCTAAAAAAAAAAATAAATCACATTTTGCTTCTGCAAAAAAAAACCCAAGGGAAAACCAGAAGGAAAACTAAGTGAAAGCCAATGACTTCTACTGCAAACTGCAATTAAAACCTTCAAGTCTTGATCATGTGTTTTTTACCAAACTAACACTTAGACTAAAAAAAAACATTTGTTAAAAGCAAAACAAAAAATGCTTCTGAGCATGCTTATGTAATTCAATTAATTACATAAAACAAGAATTAAGTACATTAAATCTGTAACTTAAAATGTTTAACATCTAATAAATATGGTAGACAACAGCAAGCAAAAAGAACTTTACAAGCTAAAACAACTTTGTAAGTATTTACCTTGGCCAGATTCTGTGACTTCAGATTTTTGTGATGACTGTTTCGTTCCTTCTTTGCCTTTTTTCAATCTGCTCCTCTCAGCTGGAGTAGGCAGTTTTTGTCTGAGAGGTTTCAGTTCAAATGCCTGAAAGGCTATAACCGGATTTTTCTCCTCAGGAGATACTTCTTTTATAGCATCCGTTGTAATACTGTCATTTTCTACAGTTATTTGGTCCTCAGTGTCCGCTGTTTTATCATCAGCTTGTTGTTCACTCTCTTCCCTGTTGCTCAAAGCCAGTCTTTCATCTTTATTAATGTGTTCAAGCTCTAACTGTATCTGCTTATACTTCAAGAGCAGATCCTCAAAACTTTCTTCCACAGAGTTCTCATTTTTAGAAGAGTAATTCTGCTTTCTAGATGGGGACCTTCCAAAAGTTTTGGCTGAATTACTGGTCAAGAAAACTAAGACAAGAACACGTATAACCTTAAAAAAAACAGTGGCAATATGATCACTGAAGACTAAACTACGACAAATAGAACTTAAGATCATTCTCATATATTTTAATTTTACCTTAAGGCTAGCTTGAAAAATATCCCTTATAAATACGAGCAGCACGCAAAAGATGTATCCATTATTACATACTGACAGCTTAAATAAACATTTTCTCAATCCAACAATTTAAAAAATCCTACTTAGGACAAGAATTTCATGAATTGCTGAGAACTCTTGTCTCTTGCTTACACCTGCCTCCCAGAAATAACAGCTGTAATGCTGAGAAGGTTCCCTATCACAAAGGATGAGTCAGACTTCCACAGTTCATAACTCAAATATTGAGACTCCCCATTTGACATTTTGAAAAAGGTTAAATTCATTCTCACTTATTATATCCTTTCATAAAATGCTACATCTATTCACAGCACAATTACACGCTGCAATAACCGTAGCTCAACAAATGAGGTAAGGCACTGAATAATCAACAACCGATGTGAGGAAAAAAAAAGGCTAAAGACTTGCCATCAAAATATTAAAAAAAAATGCTGAGATCATTGGGAACTACTAATTACTCAGAACAAGTTGTCTATGCATGCTCAAGGGATACATTTTCTTGACAACATGTTGTCCAAGACAGGCAATGGAAATATTCTTAGGCAACTGTATGCAGAATAGAAGTTCCCCCTAGTAAAGGTTCAGCTTCTCTTGCCTTAACCTGACACTTAGAAAGCTACTGTCCTGTAAAATAATCACGCTCGGGGGTAAAACTTTTAGGATACCGAGTCAGGTTTGACTCATTCGACTTTCAGTATCAACCCCGCTGTGATAACAGCTGACTCACACCCAGTTATGTGGAGTACTTTTTCATCAACGTCATCTCTTAAAACAATAAATGAAGTAAAAGTTAAAATGTGTGTCCTCTGAATGCAGACACACTGAATCCAGAGGAAGGTAAATTTATATTTGTCTTCCACTCACATCATACTTCAACAACTTGGATGTTTCACTATGCTAACTTCTAACATAAGTATGAAGAATCTTGGTATGCATCCTATGAAAACAACTTCTGTAATATCAGGGAATGTTTTGCTATACAATGCTGTCTTAAACTTCAAAGCTTAAGCACAAAAAGCAGAAACTAGTAAAGATAAACTACATGAAATCCAGAAGGCAATCAAACAAACTATAAATATGCTAAAAATATGAAGGGCTGTGTGCAGTATAATGCCAAATTATTTAGTAATTATATTTGCCAAATTCACTTCCAACACAGTTCTACTTCCAAAAAGACAACTACATTAGTGATTTCGTGAGTCACAGGAACATCTGAAGCTAATTATGTGACTTAATATCACTTATAAAAATAAGTCTAACTATTATTTGATATTGAAATACTTCAATAGCTTCTGGAGTCATCTAGAGTTGGGTAACAAGGCAAAGCTATGAGATGTTTTTTGTGGTCAGGATAATTCAATTGCTAGAGCTCCCACAATGGTATTCATCAGAAATTCTGTGTTTCACATGCGTAGGATTTTTATATATATATAATTTTTTTTATAATCCTTTTTATAAGACTACATGGTGAGCTATGAAAGGCAGGTAGGCATATATACATTAAAACAACAGCTATTCTTCAATCAAAGCAAAAAAAACTTCAACCCACAACCCAAAAGAGACCAACTAAAGAAACTGGGGGGTTAGAAGCGAAGAAAAGCGTACACTGTGAAGAGTTCAGCATTCAATGGAAAGACAAAGTCACATTTTGGTCCCGTATTTCAGACTCAAAGTCCCACAATTCTCTATGCAAGAGCTTCTGCAGAATGACTATCAAACAGCTTCATGGTAAAGTTGCTTGGAATTAAAAAAGAAAAGCCTATTAAATGCTAATACCCAACAAGAAATAACAAGAATTCTTATAGTGCTCCACCATGTCATTTACTACATTTATACATATACTTCTACAAAGCATTGTGCAGACACTTAAAACATTTAATTTCCTGGGGGAATTCCAAATACCACTCCAGGCCACAAGCCTCCTTGTACTGTTGATGTGAAGGTCTCTTCTGAAGTCACATGCCCATGAACTATGCCCCTACTCCATTAATGTTAGCAACATGGAGGTACCTTAATATTTAGGAATATTGTAATATAGACTCCTTTAAGTGGCAAGGATATGAAAAATACAGAAAAGTGCTTACACTGACAGAAAATCATGGTCCTTTCTTAATGACACGATCCATAAAAAAACTGGATGTCACTTATTAAAAAGCAATAGTATTTAGAACCTTCTCTATCATGTTTAAAAAGAAGAGCACATTTTAAGTATCAGGGAAAAAAAAAACAACAAAAACCACAAAAAAACCACAGAAACCCGACTTCCTTATTCTCTGCTTTTGGTTTTATGGGGAAAATAAGGAAAGGTCAGCAAGGAAGATTATAAACACACTTAAGTGACCTGCAACTGAGGTATAGAAAAACACATACATAATACTAATCATTGCTTAGTCTTCCGTGTTTGACAAGTAGAATATCTGTGTTTAGATAGCACAGACCTGTGACAGACTCAGAGGCACCCTACCAAACATGCCTGAGATTCCTGTCCTGCTGTGGGAAAGATCAAAGCACAGCGGTAACCTACACCTGAGCAAATCCCCAATATATAGACAAGAGCAGCAGGTTCAAAAATCCTCTAGCAAGGATTGAGCTCCTTAGTGCTTGGGTTCCTACTTGCGTGCCTCTGCCTAGGTGCTGCTTCAGCAATCAGGGGTTGCAAGGTTAGCAAAAATAAATGTACTCTTTGCATTTCATCCGTGGTTTTGTGGTTGTTCCTGCACCCTGACTGTCAGCTCACAGTTTGAAAACAGAATTATTAGTTCCTCCCTCTTGAATTAAAAGAAGGAAGGAGGTTCTGTATCAGTAATAACACGCACTGCAAGGACTGTTTAGAACAAATCAACAGGCTTCCCCTGCAAGTTACTCATTCCACAGAAAGTAACCATTTTCTGGTACTCAGAGCAACACTGCAAATTAAAAGAGTTAAAATCTATTTTCAGCACTAGAACCATCTTGCTGTGCAACATTGGGCAAATCAGATCTTCACTTGCTGCATCTCAAGATAAGATCCTTCAAAGAAGAGTTCTTATGAAGTCTTTAGTAATGCTGTACCTTTACCAGATGAGATTAAATAAAAGCATCTCTTTATCACCAGTTTATATACTCCACCCACATTAAAAAAAAAAAAAAAAAGACATGGATAAATAATCTTGTATCTAAAATAAAACAACGATCCAATGAATAGCTTTCCAAGCTTTAAGTCCTGGCACAAGTAGGAAGATTCCTGTTCCTGCGATCAACCAGCACAGTCAACGAAACACACATCCTTTGACTATTGGTATGGAGGACAAATAGAACACTGTAAGATGCTGAAGAATATGTTTTAAGCACTAGTTCTCTTCCTTGGTGTTTCTTCACATTCACCTACATTTTCAGTTAGGCAACAATGCAGTTAAACCAAGTTTCAGTACCAGGCTGCACCTAAGTTACAATGAGCGTCAGGGGTTTTTTTTGTGTGGGTTCCCCCCCCCCCCCATAGCAACCCCAAAAAACGAAAGGAGCTTTTTCCATCACTTTCAGTTCCTACTCCTAAAAGGAGGTAACATTATAACTCTATTAAAAAGGTCAGCTAATCAACTCTACAATCAGAGGAGAACATCCTACAAGGGATGCTGAGTATGGCTTTATAGAGAAAAGGAGCTTTCCTATGTCACCCAAACTCCCATAAAAACCACATTCTGTGCATACAGTCCCAGTTTAACTTAGGCTTAGCTTTAGCTATGTGTAACAGTCTCTGAAGGGCTGGAAGCAAAAATGAAAAAAACAGCGGATCCTTCATTGCCCAATAAGGGAAATTAACAAGCTTAGGGTTTTAGCTTTACAACCGTGACACTTTAATTATATATATAAAAACTGCTGCAACAAAGGCTGACCCCGCTTCACAATACCAGCACTTCGGGCTAGAAAAGCAGCGACCTGGGATCCAATCGACTACAGATTTGTTTCAGGCTACGTTTTTTTCCTTACACGACTCATCGGCCGGGTTGCAAGCCAGGTCACAGCAGTAATCCGGCTTCCCAGCAGCCTCTCCTTGAGGAGCAGGGCCCACCAGGTCATGGCCAACCCTTAGAACTGGAAGGGGAGCCTCCCTCTCCGTTATCCCTACGGGAGTCCTAGTGCCAGAGCAGAAGGAAAAAGCGTCCCTTCCCAGGGACTTTCGGCCACGTAACCCGGCACTGACGCACCCAGGCCCACCCCGGCAGCACGGCCTCCCCGTCTCCGCCCCTTCTCACGTCTCAAGGATACATTTTCGAGGCGAGGGCTCCCTCCAGCCCTGGCTGCTACTGAATCCGGCGCCGCCTCCCCCTCCGGGCGGCCTCCCCGGAGGGTTGCCTCCCCGCTCACCGCCGCCTCGGCTCCTACCCCAACGCCCTCCGCCCCTGTAGGGCCGGCCTCGGAAACGGAATCGGTCCAGCGCATTGTGGCTGCGCTCCCAGAAGGAGAGCCGGGGGCCCGTCTCGGAGTGCGAGCCCGGCGGTATCCGCGGCGCCGGCATGGGCGGCGGATGGGAGCGGAACGAGTCCTTGGGCCGATACCCGCCGTGGCCGTGCAGGTGCCCCATCTCCGGCGGGGGCTGGTGCCGCGAGCGAGGGAAGCGCCGGCCTGAGGAGGAGAGGGAGATGTCCCCGCGGAGGCCGGGAGGCGGCCTGCGCCTCGAGTAGGGCCTGCTGGTGACGAGGCCGCCCCCGGGCTCGGAGC
>JAHREE010000122.1:3355443-3366566 GCA_033628505.1 Tringa tobata
AGCGGCAAGATAAGGTGTCCCTGGGCCCATCACAGGCCTATGTTATCTCAGTGCGGATGTTCTGCTCACAGGCTCAAGACCAAACAGCAATTAGCATGACAGATGTGTTTTCCAGCGCCCCAGTTGCAAGTCACTTGAGCGTATTTACAATCCTCCTCGCCAATCTTCGTTACTTTCCCACAACAAGGAATCAAGGTGTAACTGGCAGCACTGGCACAGCTAGGCAGCATTTTTGTCTCTCGAGGCTGGGTCCTGTGAAATAGAGAGTTCTGAAAGAGAAGCAGGCAGTGCCTGCACTGTGGAAAGGCTGATGAGAGCATGTTTAAGAGCCTGCTGCCAGAAAGGTCCACTGTCCTTCCTGATTCATCAGTTAAGGCATATTCTTGCATGATATCCTCATAAAGAAAAACGTAAGTTTAGCATTTTACTATTGCTAGAAGAGAGGGTAATAATGCTTGCAGAAGAGCTTCAGTGTAGCAGCTGTTTCGAATAGGAATGCCAGATGTTAAGAACTTAAGCTGTTTTCAGATTTGTCTACAGTTGTGCAGAGCCCCAAAGGCGTATGGGGGATCAGTGAAACACTGGTTGCTCAGGGGGGCCGAATGCTCTTGTGCAAGTACAGAGGCGAGAGCCAGTACAACGTGTTCTGCAATTTGTGCCGAAGGGATGGTTGGCAATGAATAAGCTTCTAGACCTTTGGTGGAAGTACAGAGAGCACACCCTGCAGCTGGATGCCCTGTGGAGACATGGGGATAGAACAAGGACCCGTCTACAAAAAGGATTATGTCTGGCTTCTGTAGGGGAACACCTCTGAGATCATGGAGGGGTGCCAGGGGTCGTTCTGTGACAGAAAGACGGTCATGGTGGTCTCCATCAGGAGGAGCAGGACAGAATGCTACAGGGTTAAGGACAGAGCAGCAAGAAAAAAGGTTGGCTGATGACAGGAGTTGTTTTTATTGGAAAACATGTTTGTGCAAGTTGGAAATACATTGTATTTTCTCTTTTAAAAGGAGGTCTGTAACAGGGTGAGGAACAGCAACAGTTAGGGCGTGACACAGGACTAGAGTATCTGGGGGGAGAGCTTAAATCAAAAAACCAGCAGCAGTGACTTTCTGTGATTTCTTTTGTTTGGGTTTTGTTTTTTTCCATTGGATGTCTTTTCATGTCAGCTGAAAAAGACATCCCATTGGACCTGGGCCACCAGGTTGCCCGAGTATTTTTACTATTAAACATATCAACAAGGGAGCCAGACTTTCAAAGATTAATGCCTTACAAAAGTTATATTTTTTTTAAAAAAAAGGAGTATGCATATTAATTCTCAGTTGGTAGCTGTGAAAAGTGCTGGCATTGCAGTGCCTGAGAATTAAACCACTATGTAAAGACGTGTGACACGATTCTCAGTGCCAGACAGTTTTTTCAGCTTTTTTCACACCACTTTACTGTTATTCTTCAGACTAATCTGAACTTTGAATATGTAGGAAAATTAAAGAATGCGAAGTGTTTTGTCCAGCTCCAAACATCTTTTCTTCAGGAAAGCTCAGTAACCTTAACTCGACAAGAGAACAGAAGTGGATGATATTCACAAAGCCCCTGATTTAAAGCACTGAGGGCTAATATTTGACTTTATCTGTGCTGCTAAATAAGTGGGCTTGGGTCCAGTCCCTGTTTCCAAGTCCAAGTGGTGCTTAGGACTAGCCCCCTCTCTAGGGACCTCCTAGGAAACAGCTAGTTGGACCAGTCGAAGCGCAGCTGGAGAGTAAGTTTACAATGAAGCAGCGTTGACAGTCCTATTTATTCATTTAGCAGTATAAATTTATCGCCTTCTCTTAGTTAATGGAGAAATAAAAGTTTCTCTATCAGTTATTTCAGTTCATCTAATGCCAACTGACTTCAGAGGGGGAACACATACCAGAAATCTTGTGTTAATTAATAAAAGGAGAGTGGTTTCCATAGGCTGAACGTAACTTTTTTATATACAACACAAGTGTCCTAAGACAATGAATCTGTGAACACCATACCCTTAGCCATCTCTGCAAAAGTGTTAGTACCTTACATTAGCCAGCAGCTACCAGTGGCCTGATCGCTGTACTGAGAACTTTTCATTACTATTTATCTTTTGGATCTGAGCATTTTCTAGGGAAACTGTAAGATCAGTTTTCACAGAAGCTTTTCTGCGTGGCAGTACTGACTCTGGAAGAGTTCTCAAGCTGCTCGTTTGCAAGAGAGAAATCTAAAGTCTTTGACAAAAGTTTGAATTTTTAAGCAAAAAAAAGGGTTTTTTTTTTAATGCAAGTACTTTGCTCACAAATGCTGGAACAGCTCCAGCTTGCCTAAGGCTTACAACCAAATCAGTGGCTGACATAACAGAAATTAAATATATAAGACGATTTCCTGATAGTTGAACAGACTTACAAGTGGGAAGCTCAAATAATTAACATAAAAGCAGGCTGGATGAAGTCTCAAGACAGAATAATACAAAATATATCCAAAAATTATGATCCATTCAACTAAAATAATCATGAATGTTAAAAATACTCACTTTTTATTTATGTCTTCAGATTTCTCCTGAGAAGATTTTGTTTGAATCCAATGCATTCTCCTTTCTGCATTCATACTCCTGAGAAGATTTTGTTTGAATCCAATGCATTCTCCTTTCTGCATTCATATTACCCAATGTCTATGTCTATGCAACCAAGAAGAAATATCAAATGTAGCAAGAGTTGGCAGCTGTGAGATAACCTCCTGTTGTTACAGTGATGTCCTAGACGTCCCAAAACTGAAGTGTCTCAAATTTATGTGGGAAAGCAGAGCACCAAATTTTGTTTATCTTTGTTTGACCATGTTAGGGAACAAATACAGAATCCTTTCACAGATTAAGGATGCATTTTTTTTTCCACAGTTAGTCAAATATACAATCTTTTCTGAGATTAAAACAGTGGCAATTTAAAGTGTCGTGTACAGTGAAAGGGCGCTCTGCAACTTCAATACCAATTTATGACACTGGGTGGATCTCTGAACTCAGGAGGACAAGAAAAGAAATCTTAAATTGACACTGTCTTGGCATGAGAAGAGTGGATTGGGCTCCACCCTGTTCGTTAGCGTCTTGATTTCTCCATTCTTCCTCTGCTTCAGGACAGAATGATTTGCTCTGGCATCACTTTGCTGTTTGTGACAGAAGCAATGGGAATAAATTATCATGGCAAAGCAGCAGAATAGATAGTTAAATATTCATTCTCATGAGAAAATTCAGTTGCTGACAGCATTGGGAATCTGCAGTTCTTTGTCATAGGACTTAAACTCATCTTGCTTTGAAATACTTTTTCTGCACTGATTCTACTGAATCTGGACTGAACAGAAGCCTTGAAAGGTAAGGGATATTTTTGCATAACTTTTGAGTGCACATTGTTATAACCCTCTCTTTTGGGTAAAACTTTCCGTCCTCACTCCATGGTTTTGGTTTTCCATGTTGTCTTCACATTTCTTACATAATTACCCAGTTTCTAAAGCGAAAAAGTCTTCAACTCCTTAGCAGTGTTTAAAGTTAGATGTGCAGGTGTTTGCCCCAGGTGAACCAGGACTAAAATTCCGTATTGCCAAAATAAAGGTATTGTATTTGCATGAGTATTTAGTGATACAAAAATTTTTGTTTATTAAAAAGCCAATCTGCTGAAATCCAGTTTGTTTGCCACAGAGAACTTGCTGCTTTCATCTGTCTACACAATGTAGTTAAATCTGTGGTGTGCTTAACAAGTGTGTTATCCTCGAATATGTATCTCTCCAAGTAAATACTACTTACCTGGTTTAACAGAAAACTGAGTTATCTGTCCAAGAACTACACAACACAACAACCTTACAAGTACATATTTACAATCTACCATAAATCTAAAACCTATGGGTTTTATTTTTATTATAAACTTTATATCTTTATAATAATGCTGCAGTGTAGCTTAAGAAAAACAACTCTCTTTAAAAGCACATCAGACACCACTGTAGTCCGTAGTAGTTTTTAATAGGCTACTACTAATGTGTAGGATCTTCTACATCTTGAGACCAAATCAATACAAGGTGTCTACAACGTATGAAATGTGTGGAAGGTCCCACAGTGCTGTAGATTTGAATCTGGGTACACTCCTCAGCTGGATAATTCCTGCATGAACTTTCCTTACAGTTTCTTTGGTAGTTATTGAGCTAAGCATTAAAGGAAGATTTTATCATCTATTTCATTTCAGGATCCAGAGACTGCTTAGGGCTTACAGCGTCTTTTACAAATGTTGAATAAAATGTTTAGTATATTTCATTGTGTATGAAGGAACTGGCAAATCATCTGGCTTTATGTTGTTCTTGATTCAGTTTCCCATGGGGTCTGGAACAAGATGTTTACCAATATTATTTCCCTCCCTTAAACTGTGCCAAAATGTAACGTTTGTGAAGTTTTGTAACCTCTTATGATTGTACTGCTATGGAAATGCAAAGTATGTGTTACCAATTCAGAGAGACAGAACACCCTCAGTACTTAAGCTGTGTCTTCATAATTGGTGCCCCTGCCTCTCAGATGGATGTAACATCCAGTCCTAACGTTACACTGTGTGTAATAGTGACTTCATACCATAATTAATTCAGTTTAAAATTCAGATTGCTTTTGATACTTCACTTCCAGCTAACCCATGTTTTTAGTAACCTGAAAAAGTGAAATAAAATTGCTTTGAAGTTGATTTAAGAGGCGTTTTACCTACTTCACTAGATTTTATATAATAGCTTATAAATTTAAGCTAAGAATATATAGCTGCAGAAAAGAGTTGTGAAAGATATTTTTCTATACTTCCCTAGTCAGACTCAGAATTTAGTACATACTCAGTCACCTCTATTGTGCCTCTAATCTTAATCAACTAAAACAAATACAGAAATTCAGTACTGGATGAAGTGAAGTGATGACTACTTTATTTCTTCTATCAGGACTACCAGGAGCACATCAGTATTCATCATGTGATTCAACTGAAATGAATACACTTATCACTGGAAATACGAATTGTTTCACTTTCATCCATGCATCTAATATCAGTCCAAACTGTAATGGCTTAGGCAACTAAAGCAAAATATACTAGCAGGGACAGTGCCTTTGTCATCTGTTCTTTGCTGTCATCTGTCTTTATCAGCTCACCAAAGGCTGGCTTTGTGGCCCATAGCTTTGCTGTCTAGTAAGTACCTAAGCATAATTCTTCCCTGGTTTAAAGGAGATATATCTACAAGGTAGAGGGAAGTCAAGCCCCAGGCATTGTATGATTTACTACTCTGAAAACATTTGTCACTAATAAAAAATACCACTTCCCACGTTTATTTCTCAGAAGCAATTAAAAAAAATGGTCAAGCGGAAATTTAATAAGAAACAAGGAGCAAAAAAGTAGAGTCAAGAAAATAAATGCATTTAAGTGGTGTTCGAGAACCAATCTCTCCTTTAATAAAAAAGCAAGTGTCACTGCAAGTCTGCTTTTGAAATAAGAATTAGTGAGCAAATACCTGTTTGGTGATCTGTTTGATATCAAGTCTGCTTTTAAAATAATAATTAGTGAGCAAATATCTGTTTGATGGTGTTAATAGCATCTGCCTTGAGTTTTTGGTTCAGATCTGCACATTGTGTAATACACCACATCCTCACTGACTTGCGTGGCCTTGCAGTTTCGTGTGGCCACAAAAGGGTTCATCCCAGAATGCATGTAAATCTCTGTTGTGTTACAAGAGCATCCCACCCTCCTTCACATGGAAAAGGTCACTGTAGCTTACAGCAGCTGAAGAAAAAGGTTGGAAAAAGGGAGTAGGAGGAAATACGAAGTCATGCCCTGATTGGAGACCTGGCAGGTGAAACACCACCACCCCTTGGTGACACTGGCAGAGTTACCCCTGCAGACATTGTGTGGTTCAACACTGTTTTGTTTCAGGTGCAGATAAAGACATGATGAGCAACTGCTTGAAAACTCCTAGTTAAAAGCTATTCATGTAAACACAGCATTTTGGTACTTGGGCCATTGCTCAAGGAAAGCAAAATTTACCATCCTATTAAGGAGATGGTTTTTGAAATGTGAGTCATATTTTCCTGTTGCTTTTCATCTTCCAATGGCTTGTAGAGTGGTCTACTTTTTGAACCTCTACAGTGAAACATAAATTCAACAAATAGTTGGACTTGATAGCCTGGTGGCATGGCTGCTTTACCAGAAAGAAATGTTTAGGGATTTTAAGCACTTTTTTTCCTTTTGGGAAGTGCTGTTGTTCTAAAATCAAAACATATTAGTTTCGACTAATATTTTTGTTGGGAAGCTCCTAAAGTCAGGACAGAAAGTGGATAAAAGTCTTATAATAGCAACATCCCTTAGAAAAGCCAGTAGTCTGATGGTTGGAGTAGTCAGTTAAAAATAGTAAACCTAACTTTAAGCCTTGTGCTGCTTAGTTGTGTGAAGACAAGTAAAAACCAGTAAATGTTGGTCTTCTACATGCCCAGTGACTTCCAGGCTATTAAATCATCTGAAGGTGAATGCACTCAATTAAATTTTTTTTGAGGAAACTGTCATGCCTGCAGCCAAAAATCTCTTTTTGAGGTCAGTTCATTTGATCTCACTGTCAAAGAAGACAAAAAAAAAAGGGATTTCCTCTATTCACATTTAAGTCTGAAAATTGGTGTCGAGGTGTGGTGGAGCATCCACTTTGCACTTTTGCGTCCACTCATTTCATTACCACTTCTGCCTTCCTCCCTATGTGTTTCTTCTTGCTGGTGTCATTCAGCAAAGCCTTTTCTACCTCTTGTTCTGCCTGAGGGTTCCTCCCATGTCCCAGCCTATCTCCACCATGTTTCCCAGGCACTCTGCCTGCCCTTCTTTTCTTTGCAATCCTCATTTTTGCCTTAGAGTTTTCATTCTTTTTTTTTTACCCGAAGCCACCAATCTTCTTTTACATGAAACCCCAGCTCAACAATTTCATTCCTACCACCTGCCGTTCCTCTACACTGAATTTCCAAGCATTTTCCTTTTAAATAACTACAGTTTATGTCTTCACAGATATATGCCATCCATTTCCAACTAAAATGGGAGCTTGGGAAACCTGTAAGAACCCAGGCCTAGTCTCTAATAACCCGGAGGACAATGCTTTTTATTAAGACTTTGTTCCATACCTAGATTCGGCTTTGTTTCATCCCTGACCCCCAGTATCTCTTACGACTTATTTTAAACACAGTGAAAAATTAGTCATTTTAAATATTTAGCAGTATTTACCAGAATTGTCCAATTCTGCTTAAAACCCTAGAGGTAAATGTGACAGTTCTTTTGCTGAAAATCTTAAAATCTGTGATCTGTGTAGAAAAAAAAAATGTATGTGCATAGTTCCATCACTTCTACTCAGTCTGCCTCAACAGGTCAAACTGCTAATTTGAGTCATTATGTATGACAAGTTACACCCACTTGCGTTGAGGCAGATGTGGAAGGACATCTGTTTTTGCAGGCTAAAAATGTATGTAACTTAATAACTCTGAATCATTTAAAAGTTATCTAAATCTAAAAGCCAGCCAGTCCTGTTCCCTTGCCTAGCTGTTATTCTGTCAACACAGACTGTGCTCTACCTGGCACAGTAATACAGAACACCAATGCAGCTTTGATGCCAGTCCCAGGGTTGCTCTCATCCACCATATGTTGGTATTCATTTCTCGATGCAGTTTTGGTGTACATGAGCTAAATTTCTCCTAGAGGAGCCTGACCTCTCAGTTTCCCCCCAGACACACTCAAAGGCTTGAGGGGCCTGACCCCACAAGAGGACCATGCCAGTGCAACGTCCTGCAGTGTACAGCTAACAGCTGATCTAAACAATAAGACGTTCTCAAGCAGGGCAGAGCTCTCAAACACCATGGATCTCTCTGATGCTTTAGAGGGCCAAATACCATAGGAGCCTTTGCCTCAGCTGCCAGCTCTCAACTCTTTCCTGAACCTCTGCTGATCCTTCCTTAATCATCCACATTCCTTGTGCATAGTCCTTTTCCATCTTTACCCACCTACTTCCTGTTACTTTTCCACCGTGCTGAACCCTTTACTTTTTATTACCTTATTTTTAGCCTATTTCAATCTTTTTGACTTTCCTGCTGTGCAAAGTGCCTTCCACCTCCCAGAAATCCACTAATAACTTTACTTTGTTCATCTGTAAGTGACCATGGTATCACGAAAACAATAAGGTAACTCAGCAACAGTGCCAGGAGGTTGTCATTATTCAAAGAAAGAGTGTTTCATGGATGGTCTTGAAGTCTTTGATCGGTGTTTTGCCCACAGTGGATTTCTCTACACAAAGCTGTTTAGCCACTGATTAGTAGGAGTTGGGGGTAGCAAGACTCCACAGGGCAGTGTCGTGGACTCTTTTGAACACAAGTATGGATTCCAAGCTATTGTGCAAGAAGGGTAAAGGAATGCAGCAGCTCAGAGACACCTTCAAAAGTTGCCCCTCCATATCTGAAAACTTCACACCCAGTGTTCATTATCCCATATGTTATGATCATGGAGTTCCAGAAGCCTGAGGTCACCTCCCATCCCCCTAAACTTCCAGTCAACCGTTGGCAAAGCAGCTGGAGCAGCAAGGTCTTCAGCAGGATGTTCTTCCACTGCTTTCTCAGTGAAAAGGACATGCCAGAGGACTGGAAGCCACTTTGTTCGTGGTGCCTTTCTAGCATTGCTGCTACAGGTGCTGGATTAAGTCTGCTATTCTTCCCTACGTATTCCTTAGTTGTTCAAACTTGTCCAGGGAAGGTAGATCAGACAGCACACACCCTTATGTCACTTGGAAATGTACAAATAATAACTCTAAAAGGCTTTCATATGCTATTTTTTACACAAGTGACAATAATATGACACTAGTATATTAATGCCATTGGTGTGAATTAAATGAATGAAGAGGTTGGTGTTTCCTACAAACAGAGAGGTTTGTAGGATGTCTTCCATTCAGATAGTTTCAAACTGGAAGTGTAATAGAGATGTGCAGCACTTTCTCATCCAAAATAAACTCCCCAGATCAAATGTACTGGAGGTATCGGAAGCCTGAACACTCACTACTTTCCATACATTGGTCCTTTCCTACTTCACTGAATTACTTGCTAAAGTAGATAAATACAGAGTAAACACAGAGTAAAAAAGTAGGTCATGTAATGAATGTTTCCACCGCTAGAAAAAGACAATTTTGGTGCATCAGAAAGCTATCCTGCAATATAAGGCAGTCTCCGGACGTATAATGCCATCATAAAGTGTGTCCAACTGAGGAAATGGGAGAACAGGAGGGATGGACTTCCGTCTCTGGAAATATCCCACAGTCTCAAAGAGAAAACAGCATAGACTTGATTTCAGAATCAAAGGAACTGAAACAGATCACTACTTATCATAGGGTGTTTTTTTTTCTTTCATTGCTGTATTAGCCATAGTAGAAACAATACTTGTCTCCAAACTGAATTTCAATAGTCACCCGTTAAGCTTTTAAAAACCAATGTCCAGCCCCCTTTATCTTTCTTCTTGACTCTACTATAAATAATATTTCTTATCCTGTAAAAAAGACTACTGAGGGAGGTGAAATGGATTATTCCATGGTTAGATCATAATTTCCTATTAATGTTATACCTCTAAGAAAAAAGAATAGCATAATGAAAACAGAGCCCTCATAAACATGAATAATGTTTTAAGCAATGAAGGGAAATGGAGAGTAATATCTCAGAGATACAAAAAAGAAGTGGCAGAAAAGCAAAGCAGAAAAGAAAGTCTACTTTTAAAATCTTCATGAAAAGTTGGGTATTTTATGCTGTATTGGGCAAGTCTGCTAAATTCTAATGTAGTCCTAGGAAAAGAATGAATGTAAAAGAGTGATTAGCATTCTATGTACATTAACATGCAATTATATTCAGTTTGTCATGCTGCCTTTAATCATCTCACATTCTTGTCTCCTATTAAATCACATTTATTTTTACCTCTAGCTCTGCCCTGGTCGTGCTTTGCATCCTATAGATCTCAGTAAAGGGCAAGAAGAAACCCTTCTTCTGAATATTGGGCAGCTTATCATTCTAACTTTTTTTAAATTTATTTAAACTTCTCAGATTTTTCTTATTTCAAGTATGTATTTGTATGGCAAAGTGTGGGGAAAAGCTTTCAGGTTTATTTGTCTCAAGCAACTGTTACTTGCCATTTTTTAATTATCAAGCCTATCAATATTTTTAAGTGTGAATAAGGAATGCGTTTTTTTAATAAGTAAAAATTATTTATGAAATATATGTATTGCATGCATTAAATATGCATAATATTCTTACTGATTCAAGACAGCATTTTAAGTATGTGAATTCTGAATTCACAATATTGTAAACATACACATGGACATTTAAATTAAAAAACACCAACATCTTTTGCCTATTAAAAGTGTTATGATTTTTTTTTATTATTGCAGAACCTAGTAAAAGCAAAGGGCAACATCTAGAAAAGAGGACTTAAAACATAGTATTTGGGCCAATGGCAGTACATGCTGTAGACATTACTTTCAAAAACATGGCTACTTCTTTCAGTTTCTGAATGTAGAACGATGTCTAACTTCAGGTTCCTTTCTTTTTCATTTTCTAATCTACTTGTAACATGTGTCCCAAGCGACTGCAGGAAAACGTGTTGGTTTTATATAATCTCGAACACTGGAAGAGGGATATGTGAAGCCACGTTTCATCCAAGTCTCAGAGCTGAAAGAGGAGTCAAAACCAACACTATTCATGCAATGGTTGTTAAAGATTTCATGGCCAGAACTACCTTTCTCATGCCAGGTGTTGAGAGCAGGACTCTTTTGCTTTCCTGGCTCATGTAAACTCCAGCAGCAGCAGCATCCACAGGTGCAAGGCCTGTGGCTAAGCCAGTGCAATAGCCTGGCACGCTAAATCAGTGCAAGTGCTACTTAATACACGAATGGGACTTATGAAGGAAGCTCCACAAACCTCTCACGCCAGCTTCTGTGTTACCATTAATCATGGTCCCACGGTTGTACAGTCCCACAGGCTATCAGCCATGGGTGTATGATCCCTGCAGGAACCTTTGTTTCTCCATCAGAAATTCCAGTATCAGTCTGTTACAGTTTACAAGATAAAAAAA
>JAHREE010000122.1:3366665-3399620 GCA_033628505.1 Tringa tobata
TGTGCTTCCTCGGCAGGTGTTCTCCCTCTGGTTTCCTATGTCCTGTAACCAGGAAGACTTCTTCAAAGAATACCTCAAGATGATGGCGAATATTGTCGTCCTGAACTTGATCATTTGTATTTCCCTGGCCTTCTGGATCGTGTCCATGACGGCAAATACGTACTATGGTGAGTCCGAAGGCCGGGGAGAGGCTGGCGCGGCACGGCGAGGGGCCAGCTGAGCCGCTCGCCACCCCCGTGGCCTCCCCTCCTGCCCCTGCAGGCTGGTTGGGGATGGAGGACTGGAAGAGGCATGTGCACAACCCCTTTCATCATTGATGGAGCTGAAAACCTCAGCCCTGACACCAGCCGGTAATGGTTTAGAAGGCGTTAGCAGCCATTGTGCTTTTCTTTGAATCCCGTTGAATTTAAAATGTCGCTATTCTTTGTGATTTGTCTTCCTAAAAGAAAGCAAATAAGGTGAATTGAAGGACTGAAAAGAAAGATCTTACAGAGGCCTTCCTCTGTCGGAGGAAGTTGTGACAGCACAGGAGGAGTGTGCGGGCCTTCAAAACAGTTTTACGAGTGCACGTGCAGGCTTTGAACAGACCACGTGAGAAAACTTCCCTGGTCACAGTAGAGAAAAATGGGAGATGGTACAAGAAGAGACATATGTATGCATGGGGTCTCTGGCGTGGGTGTACGCTGTGAGCTGTGAGCTCTGTTCTGTTCAGGCAGCTCGGGCAGGCTGTTGGTTACTTGTGTGTAGTTCCAGGGATGCTAGTTGGTCCAGATTTCTGTGGTTTGTCATTTCAGTTGTAGGACCATTTTTACAGCGATGTGCAAAAGCGCCAGTACTGCCTTCAGCATCAGTTCAAGCCTACAAGAGTTTAACTGCTTTCCCAGGACAGGTAGAGACCTGTCCTTAAGACCTCAGCCAATTTAATGCAGGAAGAACTCCAGGGCCATTGCAGTGTAGCTGTTGCTGCAAATGCCTAGGGATGCAGTATGAACAGCCCCAAGTGCCTAGTGTCACCTTAGATCCAGAAGGAGCTAGAATAAATATCCCACCAGTTTAAGCTGATTTTTGCAGTGGGATTTGGATGTCTCTGATCAGTGTTTTTCAGTGCCTTTGGTTTTATTAATCTTGGTACAGGATTAAATCTGTGTTGTCTGGACACTACTGATTTGATTTTCAGTGAGATGCCAGACACATAGAAGGTATGCTGAAGCAGGCTTCAGAACCAGGTCTCATTAGTCTCGTTTATAGATAGCCAGGTTGGATTTAAAGACACTTTTGCTTGTGCATGTCTGCTTTCTAAAGGTACAACTCTCTGAGTTCTACCTCTAATTAGGTCCAGTCCTTGCTATCTAATGTGATTTAGAACTGATAGTGGAAAGGCCCAGTATCAGATGAATCAGGATAGGGACTGATACAAATGAGGAGATTGCAGACAAATCCTCCTTTTTTTTAGCAAATTATTGTGGAACAAGAAGGACATACAGCTTTTGTGGTCTGTTTGCTTGAGACGATGGAAAGACCTTGGCTTAAAGAGGTGAATGAAGTGTATAGTAGGAAGGGGTTTAATGAAGTGGAAGAGAGAACTTAAATATTTAATTTCAGCCTGTAAAAGTGATGTAATTCAGTCCTTAGTGATTAATACAAAAATACTACAAACATACCTTCATTAATTTACAGTTTATAGTTCGTAGTAGGGCTTAAGGTCTCCAAACAGTGACCAAAATTGTGATAAAATGGAAGTGTTAAAGAATCCATAGTAAACCAATTAATGTGTTCTATCTTAGTATTAACTACTTATATTTAGTAGTAATTTAGTACCAATACTTTCTATTTTTTTCCCCAATAAAATAAAAAAGGTCAGTTTAATAATGATTAATAATGACCTTAAAAAGATGAAGATTCTGTTTGTGATTAGCAATACCAGACTACAGCACTGGAAATCTCTTTATACGCAGCAGGTGGTGCTTTTCTTTTGAGTTTTTGAGGCGACCCTTGGCTGCAAGACTCCCCTGCACATCTCCTACAGCACTGGGGCTTTTCAGTACACAAAAGAGAAGTTTTTGTTTTGTGAATCTTTGTGCTTGCAATGACAAGTGTTTTACTGTGAAATATGCTTGTCCTGCATTGCACCAGGGAGCCTGTATATCTGCAAAGCTCTACTTACTGCTGACACAAAAGTTCTTGTTGAAAACTGTGATGTTTAGCTTTCCAGCAAGAGAAGCTGCCGTGCCTGTGTGAAATCTTTCTTCTGTGAGATTGAGACCCACTTTAATGCTAGACTTGTGTGTCTTATATTTGGGTAGCAGATGTGATGAAAAACTTCTCATGGTTTTGGGGCTTTTTTTTTAGCTCAAAAGCTACATTAACTATTAGGTTTACTTTTTCAAGATTTGTGGGTCTTTTAAACAAAAACTATCACTTGAAATCTTGCTGAGATAGTCATGAGCTTAAAGTATTTTTTGAAAGCCTTACATCAAATTCAAAAGCATTGAAAGGGCTGATGTTTTAGAAGGCGGTCATGCCACTTTCTCCTAGTTGACTGGTTTTCTTGTCAGTTTTCTGGCAGTGAAATTCGGTCAGAGTAAGTAGTGTAGTTCAGGTTATAATCAGTAGCTTGCTTGTCTCTGTGACTGCCAAGATGGAAGACTTAAACTGTAGTTAAAAGAACAATTTATTCTCAGACTCCTAAATTTCAGTATTCTTGGAGATGTAGTTTTGGCATCTTTTGCAGTGAAATCTGTGTCTTCCAATTTAAAGTCAAAATGAGGTGATAGAATATAAAGGTTGTAATAAATTACTGCCTTAGCAGTAAGATTCTTGAGTCAGGTAATAATACACCATTTAACTGGACAGTAACAGCTCATTTATTAACTGCTTTTATTTTAGTAAGTGTTCTGGAATTTTAGAAGGAAACAAATATCTTTAGGCCATTGATAATAAGTTGTCTCCATAGAATTAAGTTGCTATGGACACTAGTGTTTTATGGAATGGTGTGGAATTATGACACCTGAGTGGGATATTGTTTTCCTGTTCTGCAAGCTTGTTTAAATTCAGACCATAGTGACTTGAATGACTAAGCAAAGGGAACTAACTGGAAACTCAAGAAAAAGCTTTTTTGAAGGTGCTGTAGATACCTTGGTGAGAAAATAGTTTGATTTTTTGTTTTCAGTTTTGTTTGTAAAAGTAAACCATTGCTAGTTTTGAAAACCAGCATTTTTTCGTTTGGGAGTATTTCAAGTGGTCTGTCTTGGCAGTTGAAATTTGTCAGTGAAGAATATAATTTAAAAAAATCCTTTCTTGCAAAAAGTTTTGGATTTGACTAATTTCCAGTTAAAGTGTTCTGAGTTGGGTTTATTTTCTGTGTAACGAGGATAATAGGTAAGCCATTTGTGCGTAGATGTTAATACTAGACCTGAAATGACTTATTTCTCCTTAGTTCCCAAAAAGCAGTATACTTTTCAAATACAGAAGCTTTGATTAAGTAGAATCGTTTCTATATGAAAACAAGGAACTGATAGAATTAAACCACTCAGTATATTGCAATTGTTAGCTCTGTGAGAAAACTGATAAGCTACAATCAAATATTTTAATAGCTGTAACATGGGAAGCTCAGTTTGATTAAATGAAGTTAACCAGTAAACAAAGAGGAAGCTGAGAGCTTTCTTGCTAATTTTGCCATCCCTAAATTCCCAAGTATTGCTCACTTAGCAAATACGTAAACCTAAAATCCATACTCGTGTGAAATTACAAGGCAAGACTTGGGCAATGTGGCAATTCTGCTGCAGCTGCTGTCAGAGAACAAAAATTGGTCGAAAGGATTCCCCCACTATGTGGGGCACATTAACTCGTAGAAAAAGAAGGGTATCTACTAGCTTAAAAGGCTGTCTTCATTCTATGCTGAATATACCATGCCAAAAATAAAATAATTTCTTATGCAAACATGTGCAAGGTAAAATAAATTCTCGTTTCCCTAAATCTGTTTGATTGTGCTGTTCTAGATAAAATTGAGAAAAAATAACAGGGAGGACAGTGGGACGTAGAAGTGGAAAAGGATTAGTCTAGAGAATCCTCAGAGAAGAAAAAAATTCTGAGAGTAAATCCATATTACAAGACATGAAATTGTTGGATGCAACTTGCTTTTCAGCATGTCTCTGGAATGCTCCAGACCAAAGCGTGCAGTTAGTTGTCTATACTGCTGCCAGGTTGGGAAGAGGCTGTGCAGTGGAGAGGGACTATGCAAAGCAAAGAGTAAGAAGTCTAAATTATCTCTGATTCTCAGCTAAGCCAAATTTTCTCTAGAAACAGACAGAACAAGGAGAACTGCATTAGATAACTCCAGGCTCACTCAAGGATGAATAATCAGGTGGAAACCAGACTATACAACACCTGACTATTATGTCACATAGCTACCTTTTCTTAAATACAAAATTTATAGTATATATTGTTCTTCATTGAGAAATATGTTTGGGGGAACGCAATGACTTGCTGAAATAAGCTTATTTTTTTAAAGTGTTCCTTGTTTCCTTTGCATGTTTGTAGGACTAACCCTTTTGGTGAAAAATTTAGGGTTAATAAAATCATAATAACATCCATTGTAAAGGCAGTGGATGTGTTCTCAGGTGCCGAGGGGTCTAAATTCTAGCTGTAGAGGAGATATGCTCCCATGGTGGAGAGAGAGACACAAAAGCTTGGTTACCATGGTTAAAGGTGATGAGATGGTGATGCAAGAAAAGATGATGAGAAGAACACAGCAGCAGGGCAAATACATACTTTTTACACCAAAGCTGTCTATAATTAATGTACTGCATTGACTGAAGAGGCCAGTAGCTTGATTAAATACAGGCAGGTAATCAGGAGGGGAATTACACCATCCAGGTGTAATTAATATATTCTCATCTTTTTTGGAAGTGAAACGCTTTTCACTCTGTCAAAAAATCAATAGATTGATGGAAGTTGTAAAGTCATAGTTGCAAAATCATAGTGTTTCTCTGCTATGAGTACTGCGTGCACTTTCAGAATGCCCATAGGAGAATTAGAAAAGAACAGCAGCAAGGATGGTCAGAGCAGGTAACAGCATCCATTTGAAGAGGGCTTAAATAGGTACAGATGTTTTATCATAGAAAGGGGACATTTATATACGTCATGAATGGCAGGAGGAATGTGAATAGGAAATCATTATTCAGTTGGTCATAAAATTTAGTAGATGTCCAATGAAACTTGAAGCAGCAGGGTCTTTGTTTGGCTTTTTGAAAGGTTGTTTTCAGTGCATCTAAAAACAGAATTCAGTTCTGTGGCTGGTTGTGGAGATGAAAAGAAAATTGAAAGAGTGGCTTGGACAAATATATGAGGGATTTTAGGAATGCTGACATAAAAGTTCCCAATAAAACAGGGAAGATCAGTCTTTATCTGTTCCTTGTACTGTTTGCTTGCACATATGCAGCTCACCACTGCCAGGTGAATTCTGAGTCAGAGAGATGTTTGGCTTGATCCAGTTTGGAAGTTCCTGTATTTTCAACCAAGTATAGCGTGGAGACAATCAGAACATTTTGGATACCGACAAAAGAGGAGTATTTCTTTTTTAGAACTGTAAAAGAAGGCCAAGCATCTAAACTTCCTTTCTTGCATCAGTATTAATTATCAGTGATGCCGTGATTAAACTGATGAATTGCCCACAGACATGCAAAAAGACAGAATCAGCGTATAATATATATATATATATATATATATATGACTGCAGGACTTCCTGCTAGTTTATTAGATGACATCAAGTATCACTGTAGCTCAACTAAGCACTTAGATATATTACAGAATATGTAAGTTTTTCAGAATAGAATAAAAGGGTTATGGTAGTAATATTAAAGCTATAAAAACACAGCTATCAGCTAGCTTCTATGCATGCTGACATCTTCTCTCCATGTAGACATGAAACTACTTTCAAGTCTTGTCAGTCAAGTAGCAGGAGTCCCTCTGATAACATAATGTAAAATTCTGGTGGATGGCATAGACAACAAAGTGACAATATTAGGCACATCCTAGGAGTAATTCAGAACACATGGATGATGAAAAAAGGCATGAAAAAATTGCTTTTCATAGCCAAGAACTAGCAAGCTAAAGCTTTTAATAAACAAGGATGACTTTTCTTAAAAACGCTGATATTTGGGGTGGCTTGAAGACAAGGTAAAGTTTCCAATATACTGTACTAATGTTCCTTCAACTACAGTGCTAAAAAGCATTAATGATCATAGACAGTGTTGTTCATTCCTTTTATTGTTGCCATCTTTTCTGAAACGTCATCAAAAAAGTCATCATAACAATAATAAAAAGATCATATTTGTTCCTATAGTTAGGATTAGTCGTAATTTGATCTATGAGGGAAGCTCTTGCACTAATTTATTTACTTAAAGTTGTTTGCAGTCTCTTTACATGAGGAATGCTAATGTTTTGTTAGCTGGAATTTTAGTTTGAATTTTATTCATATTTGAAACTGAATTCTATATAACTTATTGTGGCTGTATGATGGTGTTTTTTCTCTAAAATCTGAACTTACCTGTTCTATCCTAATCAGGTTTCAGATGGCCTTAACATTTTTCATGATAACTTTTGGACTTTATAAATCCCTTTTAGAATGGAAAATATTGCCATGTTCATTTCTTGTCACATTTGCTATTTTTTAGTAATTGATTTTAACTCATGTAATGGTTTTTGTTTTTTTTCCCTGTGACAGCTGATAGCAAAACTGAGTAGATAATTGCAGATATTTTGGTCTTCCATTCATAAGAATATTTTTCTTCTGAAGCATAAAAGGTTTCAATCTCTATTAAACCAGATTTTAAATGTATACTAGACCACAACAACTTCTCAGATATAAAGGCATTAAAAAGCCTTATAAGGATCACCTGTAACCCTTTTATTTGATTTATCAGGTAGTTTACAACCCATTTCTCCGTGGCGCTGGCTTTTTTCAGTCTTGGTTCCACTGGTGATTGCTACACAGGGTTTGAAGAAGAAGAGTCTTGATCACAGTGGTGCGTTGGGAGGTATGTTATTTCTGAGGCTATTAAGATAAGCGTTTAGTAAACTAAATTAAGATAGTTTTTGTTGAACATAATATTTTTTTAAGATTTTACTACCTAGTTCTATTATAATAAAAGTATAAAGGTAAGCATACGTACCTTGAATTCATACTGACTTTATTTCTCATGCCTGTTGAACAGTCAAATTAATTTTTGCTGCTGTTTGTAATTCATGTGATTACTATTACTAATATTCGTGTGATTACTACTAATTAGACTTATATAAACCTAGAAGATTCTTTTAAACTTCAGTACAGTATGCAGTTAAATCGCATGTTTTGGTTTAACATATAGATGAATTCACATAAAGAAATGGCAGAGGTGGTGGTAAATACCATAAAACTGAGCCATGTCAGCAGCCTTACCTGCCTGGTAGGAAACCAGTAAAGATAACGTGGTTCTCCTTTCTGTAACATGAGCAGTTCTAGGCAATTTTTGGCCTCCCAAAAATAAGAAGAAAATTAAATCTGCACATCATTTCAAGCAAATGATCATTTCAACAACGTTTTTCTTGACCATGTGAGAAAAACCCCAATGAAGTGTGCAGTAGCGTTTGTTGAAATGTGATGCAAGATTTCCAGGTGAGGTGACTCACCCTTATCCTGTGACATTGTCTGAATTGATGGTCAACAGAAAGAAACAGGACCTGGAATCTTTTCCTCCCATGTCACTCATTTTGCCAATCTTGTTCTTTCTGTGTGTTAAGTGGAGCATTGTCTAAATTAAAAAAAGCCCATCTTTTCTGCTGTGTTTTTACCTCAACATAACAGCTCTGCTAGCTAGCTTATATTGGCATTTGCTTTAATTGCAGCCAATTTTTTTTCAGTCGGGAAGAACTGTAATCTCATGGTGAGATTTAGATGAGAATTAGACCTCCTTTGTGAAGGAGGAGACAAAAAAGCAGCACATCCAGGAGCTCAAATACTTAAGAAAATTACAGAAAGAAAAAGATGGTGTAAAAATTAGAAGCGGAAAAAGGAAATGAATAATAGAAGGGAAAAGTAGTGTCTGTTAAGATATAGAGCAGGGTTATCCATGTTGTCTAGAGACCCTGGGGGAAGGATTTGATTTTATAAACTGAAGATAAACTTGCTGATAGAGACACAGTCACAGCTGTATATATGCCTCCTAAAAAATAACCATATTCTTCAGGCAGAGTATTTAAATTTCAATTATATCTCCTTTGGCTGCTTTTATTATAGCTCTGTCTTCTATTTTTGCATAGCATTACTGATTTGTGGCAAGGGAAGGTCATAAAAATCACTTTAGCAGGAGAAATAAAATTAGCAATTTAGCAATGAAATTTAAGAGAAAATTGTAAAGATAACTGATTTCTTTCAGTCAGGGTATTTCTGGAATTCTAACACAGGTATTGGATGCTTCAGTAATTCTTTTGTTGCATGACTGTCTTAAGTTTATCATGAAGACATTCTTCATATTCAAGAGATTCAAAACACTTAATTGCTTTGCAAAGCAGAGATTGTTACTTGAAGGAAGTTTATGTGCCTTTTTTCTTCATAGGACTGGTGGTTGGATTCATCCTTACAGTTGCAAATTACAGTTTCTTCACGTCCTTGTTTGTATTTTTTGTTACTTCTTCAAAACTTACTAAATGGAAAAAAGATATAAAGAAGCAAATAGATTCAGATTACAAAGAAGGTAAGCCATAACATTTTAATTCTTTCAGATCCCTTGTGGAGAATAACTACTTCTTATTCCTCTTTCTTTCAAAGGGTCAGATGAGAGGTAACATCCAGAGTAGGGAACACTGTTGTCGTGCCTCCCCTCCACCCCCATCCCTATGATCCCAAACAACTTTGCTTTTGCTTCTGTTTTATTTAATAAATTGCTATCTAGTTTCTGTTTTGAAAGTGTGTCTTTAAATTTAAACTTTATATATGTGTATTTTTGCTTTTGTCTCGTGCTATTGCCTGTCAAGGTATTTTGCCTGAAAATAATAAATTTTTTTTTTTTTCACTTTAGGTGGACAGAGGAATTGGGTGCAAGTATTCTGTAATGGTGGTGTTCCTACTGAGCTGGCTCTCTTATATATGATCGAAAATGGACCGGGTGAAATTCCTATCGACTTTTCAAAGCAATACACAGCATCATGGATGTGCTTATCCCTTCTGGGAGCTTTGGCATGCTCTGCTGGTGATACGTGGGCTTCAGAGATTGGTAGTGTTATGAGCAAAAGCAAGCCCAGGTTGATAACAACCTGGGAAAAGGTTCCAGTAGGTAAGGTGTTACCTGTTCTACATGTTCTTAATATTTTGCTGATCTGTTTCTGGTTTGAATTATGCGTCCAACTTGAAAAGTTCCAAAAAAGCCCCAGAAAAACAAACATCAGAAATTTGGGATTAGAAAATGTTAGCGGGAATGCATTCTCTGAAACGGAATATATTCAGTTGTGTTTCTGCTGCATCTCATTGGCGAGATGCACCAACATAGCATCCAGGGAGCTAAAATCATTCTTAGTGAATGCTGTCACTTGTTGTCTCTGGCACTATTGAAAGTGTTTATATTGGCAATAATAGAAAGAATGCAAGTTGATAAAACTTGAACTTTTCAGACATTAGAATTTTAGTCAGTGGAAGAATATTCAAAATTCAGTACAGATGCTACAAAAAATTGAATTCTTAACCAAATCGCTCATTTCCTTTAACATCTTACCACAGGTGTGTGTTTTAGATCTTGTGGGACAGAATTTAAATGTGTGGACATTTTAATTTCCACTTTCTAAGTGTTTTTTAGATTTTTATTCAGTGAGCAGCTAAACATCTTCCTTCCTATGGTTCCTATGGATTTTGTTCTTTCTTTTAAGTGTGTTGGTGAAGTCCGTCTTGGTATGCGTCTGAAAGAGGCATTGCTTTAACAGCATGCACATCTCAAGTTCTGTATTTTTTGGAACAAATCTCTTTTTCTTATCCTGCCTCCCCTCACCCCACCTTACAGCAGACAAATACCAGGTGACATTGAGAGGTGTACTGTCTGGTTTTATTTAATTTGATGCTAGTGAATATTTCTAGATAACTAGCCTTAGAGACAGGAAAAGTAATAGTAATAGACTCTAATGGTAGAGGTTATGCTTCTCAGCAGCATAATGGAAATTGTAAATAAAAGCTGTGGTAGTAGAGCCTTGGGAATATAAGGGGGGGAAGATCACTATGAATACAGTTTTGATTTCATATACCACATTTGAACAAATACAAGTGTTTAAGAAAAAGTTTGTAAATCGTCTTGGTTTTATTTGATTTAGGTACTAATGGAGCAGTTAGTTTCGTGGGCCTGCTTTCAAGTTTGCTTGGTGGCATGGCAGTAGGTATAGCCTACTTCGTAACACAGCTCATTTTCGTGACTGATCTGGAAATATCTGCTCCACAATGGCCCATTATTGTGTTTGGTGCTGCAGCTGGCTTTCTGGGATCAATTGTGGATTCATATTTGGGAGCTACGATGCAATACAGCGGTAAGATGCTTCTATGCTTCTCTTTTTTTTTGTCTTTTTTTTTTTCCCCCGCCCTCTCCTAATGTAACCTAAAAATGGACTTGAATTTCAAAAAAGGCTGAGGACATAATTTTTAAATGGAAAAAATACAGAATTAGCAACAGAAAGGACAAAAGGAGCCGAAGTGATGGATGTCATAATGAAAACAAGAGCAAGGGCAGTTGGTCCTCTTCCACATTTTCATTTATTTATGTTATGTTACTATCTTGTTGATGACTGAAAGAGACCAGAAATCTCCAACATGTTACCTTGGGAAAAGCAATTCTGCCCTCTCCTTTTCTATATATCTAATTATGGTAACATTTTATAAGAGAAAGCGTCAGCTTAATTTTAGCCATTTACTGAGATTAAGTTGTCACTGCAAAAGCTCCATTTCTAACCCTGAAGACTTAGCAACAGTCTTAGCTTTAAAGAATTAAATAAGCGGAGCCCCAAGAAAATGTGCACATTTTATGTTTGTTTTTTTCCACGACTTAAAAAGAGTATTGTTTCCTCGTATAAGTTAAGCTTATCACAAGCTATCTGTGACTTTAAAAAAAATAAAATTAAAAAAATCATGTCCATTTTTAAAAAGGTTGTTGGCTGGCTGCTTCTAAATAATTTCAGTATTTATTTACTTATTGTCCTTTAAGAATCATTGTGAAAAACACTGTAGGCAACCTTTAGACTAAACTGTAAATTACCCTTTGTTTAAAAATTGTTTAAGGACCGTATCTGACACTATTCTGTTTAACAGCTGGTTTACAGAGAGAACTTTTTCAGGTTTTGTTGTCAGTATACTTACTTGTTGGAAGTCGAGGTTTGAATGTGCAGATAAACTGCCTGAGAGATGAAAGTCCTTTAAGTCTACAATCACAGTGAGAGCTGCAAACTGTTGTTGATGCTTGTATTTGGGTTTCCAGCAGTTTTTATGCTCTATTCTTTGTAGCTCCAGGAAAGTTCGAAGTAAAATGTAATGTTTAATCATTTGAGGAATTTTTAGATACAATATTTCTATACTAAGGAGGAAACAAGCACTCAGACAATATTTCATGCTCCTAATGAGGCAGATGCATTAAGAGAATTTGGTAAACCTAGCTAATGCACGCCAGCATTTATCAGCATCTGTTTCTTCTTCACTTCAGATATTTTTCCATGCTCAGCAACTTACTCTGCTGGGTGTAGCAGGGACAAATAGGCAAGTTCTACAATTTCTTTTACAAATTCATAAGCCCTGCTGGAGTATGCATACTATACATGTTATGCTATGGTCTATACACTGTGACACAGATGCAATAGTGCTGCTTGTGTGGTGCACCGTGTTAGGTTTTGTGTCCCTCCGCTTTAACCCACTTTTCCAATCCCTTATCAATGTGTTCTCATAAGAAATACTCCAATCTCTCTGCAGCATCTTGAAAAACAGTGAGTAAATACAGCTATGGTAATAAAGAATTGTGTCTTTAGTCTGTGACACCACTGTTTCTAAGAGAAAGTCCCTCCCGGCCCATGTATTTATTAAATAAAACTGTGTTTGAATAGATGTGCAGAATTAGATTCAAATTCTCCCATGTTATTAGTCTGAAACCAGACCTATTCTGTAAATAACAACGCTAATGGAAAGACTTACTGTTGCTCTTCCTGTTTGTTTATGCACTGAATCCATGCTTTCTATGCATTTGAGGTATGTATTTATAAAAAGTTATTCCCAGTTTTCCTCTCAAGAAACCTTAAGACTTTATAAAACATAGTGTTAAGAGTTAAATTATCAGGCTTTGAAGTTTGTTTTTTTTTTCTGTAGCTCTTTTGCATTATCCAAAGCTAGGATTAAATGTATGATTCAAAGGTAACAGTAATACCAGTTATATACCTGGCAAGCGGGTTTATGGTGTGGGGTTTTTTTAAGTTTTGTCTGAGGTGCTGAAAACTTTTTGTAATAAAGCAGCAGCTCAAAATGAAATTTCCATGTTGTGGGTTTTAGCAGATATTGAGATCTACAAAGAAAAATAATGTTAATATAAAAGAATACTGATTTGGTTTGGAATGTTTCTTCATGTCGGTCTTAAATGTGTGCATATGCGTGTACCCAGTTATACTTCATTTTAGTGAGAGTTGCCATTAAAATCAAGTGTGCTAGAATTTAATGCGTTTATCAGCATATAGAATAATGCAGTTGGACACATCCTATGTGTGTGTCCAGTAATAGCTAATGAAACAGTGCCAGAGTTCTGATAATACAGAGATAAACCAAGAAGTGGCTTAAGTACTAGGAAAGAAAATCCAACTGCTGGTAGTGTAAAACTGCTGTGTAAATAGAAATGATAAATTCAACCTCTGTAAGGAGCTTATTTTCTGTCAGATCAAGTAATAATGTTATTTCCATAATTTTCCCTTGAAAACAAATACATCTTGACAAGGAAATACATATTGCTAATTAGGTGTTTCTGTTCTGTTCAAAACAGCATCCTTTGCCTTACAGTGGCTCTTGGAATAGCTTTTTCCTCTTCTGATACAGCTTGTTTCATTCCTTTCTTTGCTATGAAACTACATAAAGAGAGAGAAGCAGACCTGACAGAAGGGTGACTTTTCAAAAGAAGTAACTTCTAATGTAAAGTATTGCATTTATATCCCATTCTTCGAAGCTACCAGATTAAACACTATAGTTTAGTTTAGTCTGTTGGTGCCTTTTCTTAGAGGTTTAGCACAATAATGGTAAATTAAATTTCAGAAGTTGTGTACACCACCTTACTAAGTTTCTTTTCAGCTTGGTTGACTTTGTAAAAATGAAGTCTTTATCTTTTCCCAGGTTTTGACCAGAATATTGGCATGGTTGTCAGCCACCAAACAAAAGACTCCAAGCACATATGTGGAAAACCTATATTAGACAACAACACAGTAAATCTTTTTTCTTCTATAATCATAGCTTTGGTGCTTCCAAGCATGTCATGGTTTTTCTGGCCCAGGCGTTGAAATGGTTTAAGGTTTTCTGCATGTGATTCAGTTACTTTCAGTCTCTCAAAGACTCCAAAAAGTTTTCTTTGAACTCCCTTGAAGAGAGGGATCTGAAACTTTCAGAGAGCCAAAGGACTTTCCATCTCAGCTTCTGAAGGCTGTAAGCTTCATATGGCAATTGGCATCTGCCATGGCAAGGAAGGGGTTTTGTCAATATGCTCTTGCTGCTCTTTAAAGGGATGTAGATCATTGCCAAGGGAGGTGAAGCACTTCATTTATCCTTGTGGAGCTGAAAGGTTGGCGTCTGTGTTCTTTCCAGTCCCCAGCATCTGGAAGGGCAAGAAGCTGGAAATAGAAGTCTAATCTACATCAATCAGTGCGATGGAGCGTTGCGGCTATTGTCCAAGCCAGACTTAAAGTATGCTGCAGCTTTATGTGGGCAGTGGTGATATGGGTGAAATGGGTGAATTCTGGTATTTACCATAATCTATGGTATGTAAGGTTTTATGGAAATTATTTTTTGGGGTGGGTGGGGGGGAGAGTGGGTGAAGAGAGAAGTGAACGTTGTTGCCTGTGATACGGTCTCCACTTTCCTGAGAATAGGGCTGGTAAAAGTGATGCCACTACATAATGTTTGAAGCAAAAGACTAAATTTAAAATAAAAACTCAGTGGTTTTTCCAGTAAGAATAGTAAATTTGTGCTTTTTAGACATGTTTATTTCAAAACTAAGGATATTTATGAAGATTGTCAATACTGTGGTACTTATTAAATTATCTAAAATTAAAGGTTACAGTTGTGAATTCACATTCATCTCTTTAAAAATAGAACAATTTTTTTTCTGTCTACATAGAATTGTTCCATAATGTTTAGCATTCTGAGCAAACGACACTCTTTGGTTCTTTCTTAGCAGTGGAACAGTTTCCAGTTTTGTTTGGGGTTGCTGTCTAGAGGTGAATGGCCTCAACCAAAGAAGCTACAGAGGTTATCCTCGTAGTGAATGTGGAAAGTCTCACTTACAAAGTATTTCAATCTGGGAATTTAACTTCTGGTGCTTGGGATCCTATGTTAAGTGATTCCATGTTCCATCATGAATTTATAAAAGAGGTGGAAGTAATATAGCCAGCACAGTTTGTATTTAAACCTTAGAGATGCCCTCATAGTAACTGACACTGTCAACATTGAGAAGGTGGAGCCCATACTGTTAACTTATAAAGCTTCTGTTTATCTTTAGAGATCAGTGAGTATTTTGTATTGAACATCTGATTACTTTTTTTTACAAATGTCTTGTGTATGTTGCCTGTTCTAATTCATTTGAATTGTGTATTGTGTCACCTTATATGGGAGTATTCAAAAATTTTAACACCTTCCGTATTAAGTTTACTCTTTTGAAATCTAGTCTATATAAATCTGGAATATATCAGTGGAAGCAGTTTACTGTATTATCCAATTATAAAGATGAGATTTCAAACTAGTAAAAGCTACTGAAAAGAACAAATTGTGTGGCAGCTGTTTGTCTGTTCCTGTGGCAAGGCACAAAATTATAAAAGGAATATATGCACTAAAACTGTAACAATAAACACTTGAGAGTCTTATGTGTTGTTTGAATTTATGCTGCTTCTACATAAAACTGTATTAGTTGTCTTAATATTTTAGTAATACCATTGTGCCTTCTAGAACTAAGACACAATTTTTGTAAGATACCTTTTCTTTCAATTAAGTGCCTAATTTTTGTATTTTTTTGATTTCTGAAACAAAGTATACTTTTTCAGACTCGGAAGTAGACCTGGTCAGCTTTTCACTGCTATTTAATATGGATCTTATTTTAAAAAGAGCTTGCCCTAACAAGAAGACATCTGTGATTTTAAATTCATAGCGGCATGAAATGCTTTGATCTGTTATCATAGGAATGAATGTGATCTGAATGCACTGCTTCAGGTAGGACCTTCAAAGGCCATTATTCAGATTTTTTTCTTTGTCATGTCTTAGTGATGATGCTGAGTTGCTTTTGAAATTCCCACTTGTAAATCTCCAGTAGTTTGAAAGATCTGAGCACCTAAGAAGGATGGTGTTAACTATGGGTATATCATGCAGAGTGGGGTATAGCTTATGTGAATTTTTTTACATTTAACTAATAGCTGTAAAACTTTTAGCTTGCTTGGGGGGGAAGGGGAGTAGGGGGATAGAAGGAAGAAGTTACAGTATGTGACAAACTGCTTGTAGATTGGTGTGTGTCACTAAGAGCAGTTACTGAGCTCAGATGGGAGCAGACAGGGATACCACATGCTGCTTGGAGAGGGAGGACGTGCAGGAGCTAGGATAAAAACAAAGAAACTGAAAGATTGGAAGGTGCAAAATAGGTCACTGCAGTAAGCAAATTTAATTCCATTCTTTAAACACTTGAATATTTCTTTTGCTTCAGAGCCATTGGTACTCTTAGTATATGAGGTAACTCTGTCACTGATGTTCCTGCCATATTGAGGTGGCACCAATATTTCCACGGTACCAAAAGGATACACTTCAGTTTTTTCTGAACTGAAGAGGTTCCTATTGTGAAGTATTGGTCTTCATTCTTGGCTTGAGTTTCAGATGTGTTAGAAGTTCAAGTAAAAGTATGATTATGACATAATTGCATAAGAGAGCTCTTTAGCCAGGTCTCACTTAGGTGTCTTGATCCCAAGTGTTGCAGTACACTGGTACCAGAGTCACCAATATTCAGTTGGTTTTTTTTAAATATTTCTATTTTGTTGTTACAGCTACATAGACTGACTGGGGTCTGACCGTGGTGCTGTTGAGTGGTCCCTCATAGCAACTGTAAACCACAGTTCCCTAGGACAACGAAATGACGTGGTATGAAAAATTAAGGGGATGTACCACCTCTCTTGGGTATTAAGAGCTAGCTGATGTTCAGAACACTGACTTTTTCTGACAACGTAAGGCTGAAACATTGTGAAATACTGTTGGTATTTTACAGAACCCGATTTGGGCACTGGCTAAATGTGGTGGTAGATTGATGTTCACATTACAATCCGATAGGATTGGCCATCTCAGATTTGCAAGCAGGATTTGTTTTCCCTGTGTTTCTCCGCAGGCAGTGCTTTGGCCCCCGCTCAGCCTTTTTTAAAATTTCATTATCCGGCATCTTAAATTGAAGTCACTCTCTCTTCTTCAAGCAGGAGTTAACCTGTTTTACAGCAAGTTTATTCACTTAAAGCTTTGCAGGTACATAACGTTCTCTGCTTCTGGCTATTGCTGTAACTGAATAATAACTCAATTTAAATACTGTTTCTGTTGGGGGGTGAGGGGGAGGGTGCAGCTCTCACAGCGATGGTCCTGTTGTAATGTGTAAATAAGAGTAGGTAAATGAATTCGCTCAGACTACAAAGATCCCTGCAGTGCTCCCAAGCCTGCAGCCACCTTCAGTAAATGTTCATGCAAGTCCCAAAAGAAGAAATGTGGGAATGTAGAAATAAAGCTGCAGAGCAAGTGGCAGCTTGTACTTGGGTACTCTTGTTGTTGTAAAACTCGAATCAAAGTAATGAAATTCCACTGGGATAGCATTTATTCAGCAGCTTTTCTGCAACTTTCATGCCCCAGGAGGAAATGGGTCAATTTTAATATCTTGCCACTACAACCATGAACTAAATCATAGACTCATAGAACTGCCCGGGTTGGAAGGGACTTCAAAAGAGCATCTGGTCTAACCTTTTGTGAGAAAGGTTAGATTAGCCTAAAATTAGATTATCTAGCATCCTGTCCAATTGCATCCTGAAAACCTCTGGTGATGGGGACTCTACTATGTCCCTAAATGTCAGAGTTTTCCTTGAAACACAAAGGTTGAAATGTAAATAGATTTCATAGGATAAGACTAAATAATTAACATTAATAACACTAAAGAAGCAGTATTGATCCTGATACCATATAAAATACATGAGGATTATACTCGGAGAGTTCTATCAGTAGGAAGCTGTGCATTCCCAGCAGTGCACAGCAAATGTTACACGCTGTGAGCAGTACGGCTTCGGGAGGAAAGGAAGAGCTCAGGGGTCCAGCACCGGGACAGGAAGTTCTTTGGTCCACCACCATCAAGGGAGAGAGAGCATTTCTCAGCAAACATTCTAATTTATATTGAATGTTGGCCAGCCCAGGTCTTGCTCCTCCTCATCCCTGCAGCTGGCCAGGCTTGAAAACACTGAGACCTTGAATCCCACATAGCATAGCTGGCTATAAAGTAAATATTTTCATGAATTTGGATGCTAGAGTCTCCTAAAAGTGCAGTTTTCCCCAGCATTAGAAGAGATATTAGTCCTGTGTCGCTCAGACCAGGACAACAGGAAAGCAGAAGGCCATGGTTATGTGGGTTCTGGGAAACCTGCCATGTGACCCACTGATAATATGTACTAGTCATTTCATACATGTTATCACTTTGAAAATATCTTTAGACTAAACATACCCTCCTTTAGTAGACCTTCTAGCAGGGTCATTAGCTCTGTGCTGCTCTGTCTTCTGTCATCTTAGAGCAGAGGCAACTCCTGGTGGTTGACTGCAGAAGAAAAGACTGGCTTTAGCTGAAATGTGGAAGAACCAGTCTGGTCCCTGTTGAGGGAAGGGATTTTGGAAAGGGGAATACCACCAATGTGGAAACAACCACCGGTCTGGGGGGAGCTACCTGACTGGACTTGCAGAGCCACCTGTGAAGCCCTGTGTAACTTGTTTGCACCTCTCTTGCCTTGTGGCTGCTTTTTTGTGGCTTTGCTCATGCAAGCATAAAACAGAATTAAACACTGCAACGTGATCACCATCCAAACTGGACTTGGAGGTTCAAACACGCACCACTAGCAAGGATGACAGCAGTTTAAGAGAAAATGAATGCATTCTGCAGTTAGAGGAAATACCAGTATAAAGCAAGAAAGTAGTAAGAAAAGTATTCTGGTGTTCCTATGTTAATATCCTCTAATAACTTCAGTAACAAGTTTTGGAAGGACTTTGCAAATGCAGCCCCAGTTGCAAAGCTATGAAGGTAAAAGGACATTGTATAAACTCAGAGGTTTGGGTTGGAAGGGACCTTAAAGATCATCTAGTTCCAACCCCCCTGCCATGGGCAGAGACACCTTCCACCAGACCAGGGGGCTCAAAGCCCCATCCAGCCTGGCCTTGAACACTTCTAGGGATGGGGCATCCACAGCTTCTCTGGGCAACCTGTTCCAGTGTCTCACCACCCTCATAGTGAAAAATTTCATCCTAGTACCTAATCTAAGTCTCCTTTCTTTCAGTTTAAAACCGTTACCCCTCATCCTATTGCTCCACTCTGATAAATCAGAGTCCCTCTCCATCTCTCCTGCAGGCCCCTTTCAGGTACTGGAAGGCTGCTATTAGGTCTCCCTGGAGCCTTCTCTTCCCCAGTCTGAACAACCCCAACTCTCTCAGCCTATCCTCACAGGAGAGGTGCTCCAGCCCTCTGATCATCTCTGTGGCCTTCCTTGGGACTCGCTCCAACAAGTTCGTTTTCTTCTTATGTTGGGGGCCCTGGAGCTGGATGCAGTACTCCAGGTGGGGTCTCACGAGAGCAGAATAAAAGGGCAGAATCACCTCCCTCAACCTGCTGGCCACTTTCTTTTGATGCAGCCCAGGATATGGTTGTCCTTCCGGACTGCAAGCATACATTGTCAGGTTCAGATAGGTTTGATTTGGAGTGGCTTAAAAGATATTTCACTTGGGTTCAGAACTCACCTGAAATAAGAATGTAATCTAGATTTCAAGCTTAGATGCCTTTCCCTTTTCTCTTCTTATCTCTAATAAAGCCAGTTCTTTACTATATAATTTGATTTTTTTCCACAGTGGAAAACAGCTAGTCATCTGTCTTCACTTGCTGTTCTGTGTGAGAAACTACTTTCTTAAGGTATAAAAAAAGCCAAGAGGACAGAGGCAAGGATAAACCCATGTGTAGTTTTGAAAGTGTTTTGCTCCGTTCTTCCTTGCAGATGGTTTTGTACTAGAGCGCAAGCTCTAGCTTGATTACAACGTGCTCAAGTTTATTGACTTGTGCTCTTAAATAGTACTTAGGCAAACTGGTCTCCTGCCTCCAGCCCTCCATGTGATCGCAGGGACACAGGCCTTGCGTGTGCGTGGCTTGAGTGAGCTTGTAATAGTATTTTGAGTGGGAGAATAAAGTTCAAATTCTCAAAATACACAAGGGCGTAATTTCAGTGTTCTCCAACCCAGTCTACTCTGTGACTTTTGCCACAAATTTCTTCTTTGTTAGAGAATGTCAGTATTTTCATGGCCAATAGGTTATCTTTCACTCCTGATACTTGGCATGTTTAAAGTGAAAGAGCTGATGTATCTCAGATTTTTTCCCTTAATTCTTGGCTATATTTTCACTGTGACAGGGCAGCGTTGTTACCTTCTATTTTCTTGAGATTTTTGAGAAAGCTGCATTTATTGAAAAAAGTAAACCTTCCACGTGCTCACTTAATATTTATGCTAAAAACTAACTTACTGGTGGTACCAAACTATTATCTGCCTTTGGAGAAAAGTAAGTGCTAAAGAACTTCTTTAATTGGCCAAATGGAAATTGAGAAATTAATTAGCGCAACAGTTTATGTCGTATTAAGGAATGCAAATGAACATATCATTTAATGCAGCCTTAATTCCAGCAGGCACACGTTAATGTTCATATACAGCATTTAAACATTGTCCTAAAGAATGAAAGGTCTTAACAGTTAACTGCTGCTGGTATTTGTGCATAGTATATGTGCAGTAAAATCCTACTAGATTTAATAGGCACTGCCATAAATACTGCTTTTTGACACCCCTAATTTTCAAAAATTAAAACTGTCAATAGTATTCTCTTTGAGGACTAGCCATTTACAGAAGTTAAAATCCTGCTGTTTTGAAAGCTTTCAAAATATTTTTTTTTTATATTAAAAGGACAGTACATTTTAGGTTATTATTTTTCTTTACACTGTTACCAGGATAATATTTTGTTTGTGTTACTCACACTTTTTGTCCAAGAAGCAAACATTAAAAATGTAAGCCCAGAAGATTTTTTTTTAAATTTAAATGGATTTGAAGTTATTGAAAATTACTATTAAATCTGTGATATCACTTAAATTCCCTTAAAAGTTGTCTGTATGCACTGGCATACAGCAGCTCTACTTCAATACTTGAGTTAGAATGTAGCAGAGATAGAATTGTGATGATAACAACTATGTATCAGTCTATACCCATATCTTCACAGAATTTACAAATAACAACTGCACATATGCCATTTGGGGTTATTGTTGTTAGTTCTTTGCAATTATAATCCTCTCCTGTTAAGTATCTTCTCTTGTTTTATTTTCTGCCATCGTTCTGGTTTCCTCTCTCTATGTCTCTGTTTTACTGCCCCGGCTTCTGGACTGGAGTCTGCAGCTACTCCCTCATCTTCCTGAATGTGAATTAGAGGAACCACAGAACAGTGAATCTTTTCATAGCAGCAGATACAAAGTTAGTGTTTACTCTTCTGTGCCTGGCACAGGACTGTTCTGTTCTGTGCAATTATTTTTTCTGTGCTAGTGCAAATAGTCATATAAAAATACTGTTTTATGTCCTCTGGGGCCTATACAGTCTCCTTTTCCCACTCAGACACAGGAAAAAGTGCAATGTAAACCAACAAAAGCTGACTGTTGGGTCTGAAAGTTGCAGGAAGCTGGGCTCCAGTTCTGCGCTAAGGATGCTGAGGAGTGCTAAGGTACTCTCTCCTGTACAAGAGCTTAATGCAAGTAGATACCTTTAGATTGAAGGCAATCCTAAAAAAATCAGCTCAGCATCTTTCTCCAGAACTGAAGCATCGGTCCACTGTGAGACCGTATCAGGACACAACAGACACATCTGCACCAGGATTATTTGATTTCTCTACCCAAGAGTACCTAGAGTAGGTTGCCTCCCATTTTTCTCAGATAGGAAAGCTGAAAAGCAGTAAAGTAAATTAGCTTTGTCAAGCCACCTGCACTTATATTGTCCTGTCTTTAGCGTGAAATGGTCCGATTAGTAATTCTTGTAAAGACTCCTTGTAAGAGCACTTTTATTTTGACTATGCCAGAGCAGTCTTAATTTGAAGTGTCACAGGTTGATCGAAGTTTTCAGCAGGGTTATTTTCCTGCGCCTTGTTTTCACCACAGTTTGTACAAATCCTTGCACGGTTGATAACGCTGTTGTCATTTTGCCAAGGTCAGTGGCATCAGGCACTCCAGTGCAGCTCAAGTTCATCAGTGTTTGATCCCACTACAAGTGGAGAGCAGCAAGATACCACCCAGCAAATTGTTCAAGCACACAGTTAATTTTAAGCAGAAGAGTAGTCCCACTGAAGTGTTAGTAATTGAATCATAGAATGGTTTAGGTCAGAAGGAACCTTAAAGATCATCTAGTTCCAACGCCCCTGTTTGGGCAGGGACACCTCCCACTAGAGCAGGTTGCTCAAAGCCCCATCCAGCCTGGCCTTGAACACTGCTAGGGAGGGGGCATCCACAGCTTCTCTGGGCAACCTGTTCCAGTGCCTCACCACCCTCATAATGAAAAAATTATTCCTGACACCTAATCTAATTCTGATATCTAATTGAGGGGCGTGCTAGCATTGTTTAAAGTTAAGCAGACCCAGAGCAGCCTTGCTGAACTGCAGTCAGCAGGCTCCGTGGCATCACCTCTAGCAGACAGACCCTACTCGTGCGAGTCAAGTTCATTAAGTGCATGCACAGCTGCGGGGTTGAGTTCATCAGTGTTATCTTTGACAAACTGTGCTTAGTCTTCAAACATAAAGTAACAAATTCTAAAAGGGTTGTATTATTACTGCTATCAGTGCGGATCCTCCCTACCCTGGCACTTATTTTCAGAGTCAGAAAAGGCGTTTCAAAAGTCTTCAAAAGGGGTTTTAAAGAAATGAATGTTTGACGGGCTATTTAAAACTGCTGCACCCAGAAACTGGGTGTAGTACAACTCCTTCAAATTATATGGTACTAAAGGAATCCAGGTTGAAAACAAACCAGAAGTTCTCCAGGCAAAATGGGCATTTAGAGAGTGGCTATAGTTACACAGACAGAAAGCTGAAACCATGATTCAATATTTGTCTGCAAGATAATCTCTAATTCATAGAAGAATTAGTCAGGGAAGACGTCATAATTAAATTAGACAGGAGGTGAGACTAGTTGATGGCAACAATATGTTTTGGCTTGATGGCCTGTGACCTTTGTGAACTGACCACTTACAGGAGCCCAGAAATGCATCCCAACAAGCAGTGACTCTCAAAACTGGTGTGCCTTGTTTGCGAGTGACAATATTCTCATCAGCATTGGTGGGGGTTATTGATGCATTACAGCCATTTAACCACACACTAATCGCGTGGCAGACAAGCGACATGAAGATGCAATTATACAGTCTTATAAAATATCTCATCAACTAATTAAAGAGTGAAAGTGATCAATATTTCAGCTTTATACCCCACTGAAAACACCCTCAGACACCAGGAAGTGCCTTTCACACTATGCTACTTTAGCAAGAAATCCACCGTCTCTGCAGTGTCGCTTCCCAAAGCACTGGGATTTGCCCGGCAGTGGGAGAGCTCTGTGGAATGGCTTGGCTGCGGTCACCTGCTTTCACTCTGAGGTATCACCTCACCAGGCTTCAGCAAAGTAAAATCAATGATAAGCAGGAATCTAGGACCTACCCTTAACATTTCACAAATCTTGTGTGGTTTTTCAGTCAGCTTCTTGTTTTCATACAGCTATGCAAATGGACTCTGCCCCACTACCTTAGCTCATCCTGTCCTCTGTTTAAAAAAAAGCAAAACATTTTTCTTTTACGAAGAACGGAGTTATCAGCTGGTGCCTGTTGACAGAAGCACAGCTTACTATCAAAGGAAGCATTCGTTTGCCTTGAATTTCCCATTAGCTGCACACAGTTTCTTCTTCTGCTAACAATAATACATTTTAAATTTATTTGGACACAGAAATACCTAAGTGTTCAGACCCAAAACAACTTGCAAGCCTTTGATGGTGAGCAGAAGTGATTTCCTAATAAAAACACAGAATTACTAAATACAGTAGGATTTCCAAAGTGGTTTGCCTCAGTGGAGCTCTGCCATGGTATTAATGTTGCAATAACGCCACTGGAAGAATTTAAGCCATATTTCCATTATTGCTACAGGCCTGTGGCTCTTTGTCCTTGAGGGACTTGCCATTTAATTCTGCTTGCTGAGAGGACTGTTGGAATCTATTACGGCAACTCCCGAGGTAGGACTAGGACAGCAGGTCTGGGTTGCCTTCTCCTACCAGGGTGACCTGGCAGCACCAGGGGGAGAACTTGCTCTGCCCATCTTACAGTCTTCTGGTTCTACCGTACCAAAGTATTCAATGGGAAGAGGAGGAGGGAAGTCCTTCTGCCTTGCTGATCCTCGAAAATTTTAGTTTACTTCTGTGAATTATCTGGACTCTTCTACTGGTTGGAAATAGGTTTTGTTTCGGGTCCTGCAGCACCTGAAAGCAGAAGCCCAAAGCTGGCTACCTGGATACACCCATATTTGCACACACGAGCACTGTATTCTCTTCTGCGGAACAGCCTCCCATAAGCAGGGACCCTCCGGTATAACCTACACAGAGGGAGTAGGCAGAAGGTGTAACCTGGGAGACTGGTGTAACCTGGGAGAGTATGGCTGTAGTGATGTGAGGAACCAGGTAAACATGATACAAAATCAAGAGATTTTGGATGGTTCCTTGATAGCCTCATTCCCCAATGGTGAATTTATGCTGCTATTTATAGGGATGTGTCTGATACTGATGACATATGCGTTGCTGCAATGAAAGATCCCGGGGAGCTTAGTGAAAAGAGCAGAGGTCAGCACTATCTTCTAGATGACTTGCATGCTGGGTTACTACATTCTGGTTCATTCATAAGTGTTCTGGTGACTTAAAAGTTTAAACAGGTGTTCATTTCTTTCTCCTCAACTCATTTGTGCTGGAGGTTGTCCTGTAGCTTCTTTTCACCACGCTTCGGTGATGTCTGCTCATTGTATCTGCTGTACCCATATTTTGTACAGAAGCAAAGATGACAAACAGACATGGAATGTTTAATGAAAGGCAATACCTAAAAATGACATCTTCTTTTCAATACTAACCTTTAGACAGTAGTTAACTTCTTTTTCACAAAATATAGGCCATTTCCTGAAATGCCCCATTAAACTATTTTTTCTCTTTGTTGCTATGCCAAAATCACAGACCTTCCAGTGTTGCAAAACCTATTTTACAGCTCTTATTCCTGATCAGGCCCATGACCTTCACCAGCAGCATCTCCTCTGCAGTGCTGCTCCCCAAGGCTCTCACACTGCATTGCTGTCTTGAAGATGGGAACAGCTATTCCACCTTTGGTCAGATAAAACCATCCTGCACAGAACAATGCATGGAAATGTGTGAAGAGTGTGTGATATTATAGCGTACTTGTAGCATCAGAGAGACCATGTCATTGTGTTGAAGAGCACAAGCAACTGTTTTAGGTTTCCCCATGGAATGAGTCAATTCAGATACACCTCAATGGAAAGAGAAGTGGAAAACTCGTCATCACCTATAACTTGAGACCTTTTTCTAGAATGCCTCCACTGAAATAGGATCATTCTCCAACTCCTCTTATGTCTTCCTTTAACAGTAGCAGCAGCTGTACTGTACAAAAGTGAAGTAGGGAGCCACCAAAACAGACCCTGAGGCTGCAAGGCACTAGCTTCCTGTAATTCCTGTGACCCTGCCACATGAAAGTACACTGTTTCCTTTTTCTTTGTTCCTGGAACTTGTATTGTTCCTTTGTCAAACGCATGTAGAGACACCAGCTTTTCTGGGAACCATCAAATGTACCATCAAGTCGGAGCAGAAGTCTCAGCATCCCTCCTGGAAACTGGCCAGGGCTAGATGGCTTGAAGGAAGTATCTACCTGAAGTAAGAGAAGTGGCCTGGACAGTTAGGAGCTGACCTGCTCATAGTGGATGTTTCTTACCTCACCTTAGTTAGAGGCTGAATTTCTTGAAGCTTCGGAGTTTGCATCATTACTTCAGTCACTGCTGCACATCTGGGGAGCTCAGGAGTCAAGAAGTGAGACTTGGCAGAGCTGGGAGCTCAGAGGTGTCTGCTATATGGCCTTTTAAAACTCCTATCATGCTTTTGCTGCCTGAAAAGCAAAGATGACTGCACCTAGCCTTATGCCTGTCGCCCTTGGAGATTCACACCATTCCCCTTGCAGTTGTCCTCATGTGGTAAGGACAAGGCAGATGAGAAGGTGCCACTATTTAAGCTAAACTTTGCTGTTACACGAGACGAGAAGGCGCAGAACAGCCAACACAAAACCAAGCTCAGGCATCCTTAGTTGTTAAAGGCTCTCTTCAGCTTTTGTTTGAACTGGCATGCATATTTTAAATGAATGAACAAGTTGAAACCAGCTTGATTACAAAACATCAAGAATAAAATACAGTTTTATTAGTATTAATCATGCTAGCCATGATTTCTGTGCCCTGCCAGGTGAAGCTACTAAGCAGCTGTAGCAAAGGCTACTCTGTGAGAAAATTCAGGATTTGAACGCGATCCTGATAGGAACTTTCATTCTGGAGCAGCAGTGTGTAGTTGGAAGTGACAAAGTAACACACGCTCCACATCCATCCCTCTGCCGTGCAGCAAACAAACCCTCCTTCCCTGCCTGCGACGCTTCTTGAGCTGAGCAAACGGGACTCCCACCGAGCACGGAGGGCTGGGGGGCAGAAAAGCTGCCCCACTCATCCTGCCTCCTCCTGCCTGAGCGGGGGCTTCTCTCATCGCTGGAGACTGACACGGGCAGTAAAGAAAAAGTCCTTTTGGTCAATTCACAGCTAATAACCGGAGTTATAAACACACACACCTTCCCTTCCTTCTTCATGTTTTTATTTGTAGTAATAGTATTTGTTTAGTGAACCTTACCAAGCTCCCACCCCTGTACTCGTGGAAAAAATGTATTAAGCAAGGATGTGATGGTATTTTGAATCAAAGTGCTTGTAAAGAGGAGTTGGAAAACCAGATTTCCCCTAGAGGGTTTATTTTGGATTTTTTTTTTTGCTGGGTCTTGGCTGTTTTATTTGGCAAATGCTGTTGTTTGCTAGAAATCTGTTAATAAATCTGTGGTTTGTTTTGTTGTTTTTTTTTTTTTTAATGAACACATCAATATGTCTTGCAGCCATCAGTGTCTCCACAAGGGAAAAACAAAACTATCAAAACACTGCAGAGAATCCCTAACCATGGATTCACTTATTTTAAAAAACATGGTTCCCACGAGATCTGCTGTTTACACACTTACTAGTCGCTTTTTCTGAAGTACATAGAACTAACGTACTACATATACTGTCTTACTGCTCCATTTAGATTCAGGTAGAGCTTCAGATCATGGCGATATGAGGATCGTGCTTTTTGGATGAAACACGAACGCTGCGTTTCCCCTCATCTTCTGGAAAAGTGGTGCAATCTGCCTGGCCCAGCAAGCTTTGGGTACGTTACGAGGGCTCAGTGAAACACTCACCAGGTTGCAGGGAATACAACTATTCCTTCACAATTTACACAGAGAAAGATCTCAGGAGTAAAAAACCCCTGCCAAGTGCAGGGTGTTAGTTGTGACTCCATCATCTCTGTACCAGTCCTGTCCATGGCCCTGCAGCAATCCCCACGTCACCATGTTTCCTGGCACCTCACAGGTCACCAGAAAACCTCAAATTGGGAGCGGCTGAGGGAGCTGGGGTTGTTCAGCTTGGAGAAAAGGAGGCGAAGGGAGACCTTATTGCTGCCTACCACTACCTGAAAGGAGGTTGTAGCGAGGTGGGGACTGGTCTCTTCTCCCAAGTAACAGGACAAGAGGAAACAGCCTCAAGTTGCACAAGGGGAGGTTTAGATTGGGTATTAGGGAAAAATTTCTTCATGGAAAGGGTTGCCAAGCTGCAACTTGGCTGCCCGGGGAAGCGGTTGAGCTGTGATCCCTGAAGGTATTTAAAATAAGTAGATGCAGTGCTGAGGGACATGGTTTAGTGGTGGACTTGGCAGTGCTGGGTTAACATTTGGGCTTGATGATCTTAAAGGTCTCTTCCAACCTAAATGATTCTATGATTCTATGGTTTTCCAATGGGGCTCCCACTTCAATAGCCGAATTGTTTATCTGAATGACTATAGTGAGCTTAATCTTGCCCTTAATCTCACATTTTATATACACAACATACATACACAAAACAGAAAATTACATGTACCTACATCTCTCTCCATATACACACTCACAGAGCGTGCATACGTTGCTGTGCTTGCTCTCCAGAGGCTGCCTAACCCAGGGCTGGCAGGCAGCCTCCTCTGGGGTACGATGCAGGAGCAACTGGGTGTAGTGCCCTCGCTCACGGGCAGGTGGAGGATTCTGGCCAGAAACACAGCAGTGCTGTCATTTCTTACAGAGTGCTTCTCCAAAACCTAATCTTCATCTCACCGGGCAACCCGGGACGCAGCGGGGCCGCTCATGTTAAGCATCTCCTCCCTTAGCACGGGAGGTTTCTTGTTTCCTGCAGAACTGCAATGACAGGGGTAACCCCCCCCAGACCCTCACACTGCTCTGGAGCATCAGCTGCTTCAGGCCTGGGGGAAGGAGTCGTACTTAAGCATTTTTTTCTAGATAGAAAATGAGACCAATATTACTATCACTACAGCTCTCCACTTCTAACAAGATGTTTTGCATTTTAAAAGAAAATACTTAACTGGTCAAAGCACTAAGATGATGATTGCTTTTTATGGGATGTGTTCTTCTGACAGTAATATGCAAATGCCCTTTTTTTCCCCCACTGTGTCCACGTGACTCTTGGAACTGGGTTACTTAGTGTAATTAAAAGAAGAACTGGCTTTAAATTAGAAATTTCTAAGGGAAGAAATGATGAAGGAAAAGGAAAGGACGGCTGATTCTGTTTCATTTATTCAGTCAGTCAAAATGGAAGCCTTTCTTTAAGAGTTTATATGGTAATCCTGGTGTCCAGTCACTTGCCCTTCATACAGTATTTTAAAATGCAGGAGTGAACAGGAGTGACAATTGAGCATATACTTGTTGCTGTTCATTTATTTACTTGCTTGTTCCCAGTATCTGTACCGCAAAGCACTTTCAGGAACGCTTTGCAAAGGAAAGAATCTATAAAATTGATGTATTTTAAGAGTGCAGCAATACATTTTATGTCAATGGTAAGAACTGAATGATATTATGAAAAAAAAAACCAGCTTATCTGTTTTTCTCCTTGTTTAGAATGACCTGCTTCAATTTATACCATATAAAGGAGTCCTAGGATCATTCTACTTATTCCCATGAAGTCTACATTTAGAATGCAAGTTTTCCTCCAAATTTTAGAACTCTTAGGTGAATGCATTATAGTTCAGTAAAATGTTATTCTCATTTGGGCCATTAATAATTCTGATTTTCTTTATTTCAGCAATAAATATGATTACTATGATGCTGAAAAAATAAATTATTTTAAAATTATTATTAAGTTTCACAGCTGGCAGAGATGGTTAATCTCCTGTGAACTGGGCCTGGTGACTGGCCAAAATATAATCTGTATCTGGCCAAAGTCATCCCATCAGGGTCCCCATCAACCCCCATGCAAAACTGCCAGAAGATGAGGAATCATTTGCTTCACTGTGTAGTTTGTAATTGTTTTAAAACTTGTGTTTCATTTTGACTCTCAATTTCTCTGGCTTTGGATTCCTGCTACTAGTTCTTTCCTTGTGCCTGTCCCTGCTACACCATTAATGAGCTGACCAAAGCAAGCACTTTCCTGCTCTCTGACCTATTTTTAAACTACGTGCCAAATACCAAGATCAGTTTTATCAATGCTACAGACTGAGATAAAATCATCTCTTCGTTACTTCCTTATTTCATATCCAGGAATTACCTCAGCCCTTTTGCTGCAGTCATATGAGATACTTGTTGTGTTTCGACTCATATTCTTTATGCTGCCTAAGAATTATCACTTTTATATCCTTTACAATGTTCCTACTTTTCAGGAGTTAGTTTCTCATACAGTTCTTGCTGGATGCCTTATTCTTATCACTGTTTATCACACAGACAGTGCCCACACCACTTCAAATTTGATCAGCAGCGATTTTATATTTACTTTCCAGGCCATTTAAGAAACTCAAGGAGCCCCAAAGGGAACATCAAAGACAATTGTCTCACTGACAGCTACTTTGAACCATTTCTCCAGTTCTTCATGCTCTGAATCTGTGCTTTATTGCATTAGAATATATTTTTTTCTGATCATTAACAAGCAGTGCTAAGTCAAGCACCTTAATAAATTAGTACAGCTATAACATTATCTTCTAACAGCCAAGCCTGTAATCTCATCTCAGGTTTCTCTGATGAGACCTGTTTTTCCATTTGACTTTGCTGACTGGCACACATAATATTCACATGCTTCATTTAATTGTTAGCCGTTCTTTTGCGTCATTACTTTTCTTCTTATCATCCTCTGCTCCTCCCCACAGCTGAAGGTATGAATGTCAGGGTGAGGATGGGTGAGTCGAGGTCCGTGCGTGCACAGAAGGCTGTACAAGCCGAAGCGCAACAGGCAATTATCATTAACAAAGAGTCGGTCTGTGAACTGCCTGGTTGCTGTTATAATGGATAATGATTTGGATGAAGATACACAGTTGATGAAGTAAGCTTTCCATGATCCAAAGCAGAGTGGGGTTAGTCAGAGAAGCTCATTTCTTCTCTCACCCATGCAATTATGATTGTTTAACTGCAGCTCAGTAGCACTGAAACAGGTGGGCTTCAGGATGTCCCGGAGGAACATTGTTAGCACCCTCGCTTCCTCTCCATGTTCCCGTTCCCACTAGAGGACTTCTCGGAGAATTTACCGGCTGATCAGCCAGGAAATACAAACCCTTTCTTTCGTTATGACTGCGGCGACTGACCCGCGGTCAGAGCACCGTGAGATCTCACCGGGGATCAGCTTGGGCATCGCTCTCACCCGGAGCAGGGTCTGAGGGAACCTACAGACTTCCCCATCTTCTGCTGCACCAGAGTCTGATGGGAGTCTCATCCTTTATACATCCCATGAGGGAAATACAGACCTGCCAGTAGCTGCGCTGGCCTTTTGTATTTGCAAATATTGGCACGATTGCCTAAACAAGGCTTGCCAGCGACTGATCCTGGTCTAGGTAGTTCATGATTGCATGGGTCCCATTTTCACTTTTTAAATTTGAACATGATCTTAGCAGTTCTGCCTTCCTCTGGAATTTCCCTGGTCTGCCAGCATGTGTTTAAAATGCACACTTCTGCTTTTTCTTTTTTTTTATTTACTTTTTTCATTCTTAACACTGTTATAGCATATATGTAGTAAACAGACTTTGGGGGGAGGGAAGTGTTGAGTTTTGTAACTATGACATTTTAATATCTATTAACTTTATAAGCAGTGGGTTTACACGCTACTGTTTGTCTGCCCTGCTCATATTCTGACTGTCATTATCCTAAATGACTACTAATTGCTTTCTACCTCCCCTGTCTTCCCTCTCTTTTTTTTTTTTAATTTAATTTCTGCTCCTGCTCATCCAGGCAGGGCATTTAACAAAAGTCATCTCTTTATCTTTCTTTTTTAAATTGTGGATTTGTAATTTTTCTAGCTTTACAAGCCTTTCTTAGAGGAGTCCCAATTATGATTTCCACTTTTCTTTGTAAGCAAAAAGTTTTCTTCCTTTGTGGAATCAGCTCGTTAGCTAGTACTAACTGGTAATGTTCTTTTCTGCCCATATTTATGTCCCTTACGCCTAGGAAACCATCTCCAATGCCATGATTATTTTAAGCATGAAGTCCAAAGCAGGATTGACTCATGCTGTGTGCTTACTGTTTGTTTTAAGAAATGAAAGATGAGGCACTCCTGGAATTCAGCTGATAGTTTGTATCTGGCCTCCAGGTCCTCCAATACAGAGGACTAAGTAGATGCCGGTCACACCCTTTCCTCTCCTTCTCCTCAACCGAACACAGACAAGTTTCTATGAAGAAATTCAAGCTCATTTTCCAGTTTGAGCGTTGGTCTTTTATTGACCTCAAGCAATGTCCCTTTCTTGGGTTTTGCAAGTAAAAATGGTGCATTCAAGGTTCTCTGTGCCTGAATTGGTAATAATGCTGACACAAGTTACAGTGTCTTCAAAACAAGCTATAAGATACCATCTGTACTTTTGCACTACCTGTATGCTTGTTAAATAATAAATTATATCATATTATTTTTATACTCCAGCTGTTCAAATTGCTGTCCATGCAAGCTTCAGAGATGCTATTCATAGCACATTTCTTCTCAATTAGTATTTTTTTTAATCCCTGTTGCTCATTTCTTGCTGTTAATATAAGTACAAAACAATGCAGATGCCTTTGTAATGTATTTAGTCTCTCCGTAGCCTCTGCTGATGTCACCTTGATTGCCAACCAGGACAACTAATCCTCATAAATCAAACCTTCAGATTACCTGCTGGAATGCGGACAAATGCTCCACAAAGCCACGACCTTGCATTTGCAGCAGCAGAGGACCCACCAATCCATATTGTGTATCTTCTTCTGGGGCCTCACTGACTCTACAGCGTCCCTGAGCCCCAGGTGCCAAACCTCCTGGAGCAGGGCTGCTCTCAGGGCTGAAGAGCGGGATTGTGGATTAACAGCGAAAGGAGTTACAGCACCATTTGTCTCTTCCTCATGGCTTTGAGAGCCCGCGTGGATTCCACAGGATGCTGTGGAATCGATTTGCTCCAACGTGTCAACAAAGAGAAATTTCCATATCTCACAGTCCTGGGGAATCTTGCTGTTATAGGCTGCATTTCTGCCCCAAAATAAGAGGCATGCAGATACTGTCTTGATGGTCTTTTCTGCAAATTTGGAATAATTAAAATTCACATTACAGGCCCACGGGAAATGAAATGGTGTGTGAGAATAGTTACAGTCAGTCAAATTTGGGAATACCGGGACTGAAGCTACACCATTCTGACAAAAGGCATTCTTGTGCATGACAACATTTGCCTCGTGTACATATTTTACATCCTAAATGTTTTATTTCCTGTAACAAATATGGCACATCCACACATCATTTTGAGTAACATTGTCAGACAACATAAGATTTATTATCATAATTATTACAGCTTAATTACTAATACAGCAAGAATTGCAGCGACTTAGATGGGTGCCTTTAAAAACATAGGCTAATCAGTCAAGCCTACTCAAGGTAGTGGCCAAATTTTCCAAAACTGAGGCAGCTGGAGGGAGAAAAAGTTTAGGTATGAACATGAGAGCAAGAACTTAAAAGAGAGGGGCTGGGGGGAGAAACCAAGGAAAAAGTATTAATTCCCCCTCATTCTTAGCCCACATCATTATTCCCTCTCCTTTCCTTCTTTTCCTAGGGAATGGCAGAATTG
>JAHREE010000122.1:3404617-3431020 GCA_033628505.1 Tringa tobata
GGCCGGGGGCCGCAGCTTCTCCTTCAAGGTGGTGCTGCTCGGGGAGGGCTGCGTGGGGAAAACCTCCCTGGTGCTGCGCTACTGCGAGAACAAGTTCAACGACAAGCACATCACCACGCTGCAGGTGCGGGCCGCGCCGGGCCGGGGACGGGCGGGGAGACCCTGCCCGCAGCTACCGGGCTAGGGCCAGGCTGGAGAGTGTTGGGGAAGGGGGGTCCGCTGCTCTTCCCCTACTCCCTTGCCCACCTCTTAGGGTTTCTGGCCAGTGCCAGCCCGCCACTGGTTGCCCTGCGGCCGTCGCTGGCCGGCTCCTTCCGCCCTGGGGCTGGTGGAGTGTCGCTCCCTGAGCCCGCACTGGGGTTTCGGCGCTGGCCGGCTGTTGACCGCTTAACGGCGGCCGAGGTGACCACTGCCGCCCTTCAAATGGTGGCTGTCCCCTGCCGAGTTTGCTGGAAGCGAATTTTCTGGTTCTTTTTAACGCCTCGGACTTGAGCTTTCAGTATTTAAAGATCTCGTTTCTGTTCCGAATACAAGCTGTTCGTTTTTTCCAGTTACGTGTATGAATGTCTTCATTTGAATCTTGGGAAGTATGATTTGAAAGTAATGTTGCTATTGTAGTCGTCGGTAGTGGACTGATGACTAAGTGCTTCAGACGTGCCCCGTTCCTGTTAATTATAGTCTTCCTCATGTTTTCAAATCCTAACACTAGAACTACCTAAATACTGCTGTTTAAAGAGAACAGCTTTCACAAAATGGTTTATGAGATTAAGGCTTATGATTTAATAACAGAAAAGATTCTTAAGGCTTACTTGCTTGTCACATTATCTCCCTGAATTTTGGCCCAGTTCTCAGTAGTACTGTTTGCTAATCTGTAAACAACAAAAAAGCAATGTTTCACTTCAGAGTGTGTGACAGGACGTCTGCTTGAAAGCAATGTTTGTGCATTACCTACTGGTGCTGAATGGTATGTATGCCATGGTGGGAACTAAAACGTTTATGTTGTACATGGTCTCAGAAAACACGTTTTAAATTTTGTGTTGTGGGTTGTGTGTTAAGTCTTTTTGGATGTCTCTCCTTGTTTAACCTTTTTGTTTGCGGTTACACCAGTTGCACAGTACCTTTCTTAGCAGTTGTGAACACGTATATGAAAGCGTGGTTTTAGTGCTGTAGTGTATAGTGTTCTTAATGCTCTTTTGTTGTGAATAAAGAAACAAACCCCGCCACCATGTGGGTCATTAATGGGCTTTTAACTACTTTTGAGGTTCTGTCAAGTACCCAATAAATAGTAGGTGATGCCAAAGTAGGGCCTAAGGGTAGTTGCACACTATTCCTGTGCATTTAGGGGAAAATTCTTATAGGGTTGAGTATTCTAGAAGTATTTAATAGTGAAATTTTCCATTAAAATGAAAGCCACGCTAGAGAAGCACTAGAAACAATACAGTGTATGTTTCATAAACAGGTGCTGTTGCTCCACTTTTGCTATAAAGCTAAAAAAACAACATGCTTTAAACTTAGTTACCCTATGTTCATACATTCATACTCTGCTGTTGGATGAATGCAATTGGTGGGTTTGCTAGGTATGGTAATTATGGCAAACTGATTGTGGCGCTAATTGCCAGAGAGCTAATTGATGTTTGCTACCTGCAGAAATGACTAGCAGCTTGTAAGTGTCAGGCCTGCAGTTGTAATTTTCAGCTGAAGTGTAGCATTGAGCAAACAATCAGTGCATCTAAATGATTCTGGTATCACATGTAGCTAGGGTAGAGCTGAGTAGTTTGTCATGTGATGCAGCTTGGTATGTTTTTTATGTTTATGTTCTTGAAATCTGTAGTGGAAAACCTAAAATTAGAAGCAAAAAGTGAGTTAGAATACAGACTCAGGTCACAGATGTCATAAAATAGGCCTTTAAATGGCTCCAAAATGTAAACAGTAAAATGTCTCTAGGTACTATGGCTTCAGAGCTTTCAGGTTTGACTGCCTGTGTGGGGTGTGTGTTATGTTTGTGGAGAAGTGGAAGCACATGCTCACGCTTTGATACTGAGATTTTGTTTCTCCACTGTGACTAGGTTTGTTTCTCAACTCACTTGCTTTTCTGTTCTGAGCTTCCTTAGCCACATATACATCTTATTGATTGTAAAAGTCAGTATTAATTGCCGTTGAATCTTACTGTACATCATGTGTACTTATGAAGTGTTATCTCTATGATTCTTGTTTTCCTATATTTTACAGTTCTAAAAGAAAATGTTAGTAAGTTCTATTAGCAAATTAAAATATCCCTTTAAAAATAAGGAGAAACTAGGATATCTGATTAAACAATGAGGTGACATTTTTTGCACAACATTCTGGGTTTTTTGAGATTAGAGGCTTAATCTAATAAAGTGGCTTTATTCTGTGGCGTCAGTTCAGAGTGTTGCAGCAATTTACTTTTGTTCCTATAAAACCAAAATTAGATAAATACTTAGCTTCTGATTCAGCAAAGGAGCCACAGTGATGAATCATATGAAAAGATCACTAGATACCGAGACTAAATGCTCTCCATCCACAGTAATCCCCGATTTAGGAAAAAAAAAGTACTGCTTAGTGCTTTATTTCAATATAATTGCAACAAAAAGGATAATGAGACTGTGGCCTTCTGGAAACTAGTGTTTCCCGCAGTGAGCCCGATGATGGGGAGAGAGCACAGAAATCTTTAAATTGGTCAGTGTAAGTCTCTTATCTAATGTATATCTATGCTTTCCTTTCTGAATTCTAACAGTTAAGCGTTACTCTGTCGTGAATGTAACCTGTGTACACCCAAATAGGAGAGTTTAACTAAAACCCTTCTGTTAGTGCACAAGAGAAAGGGAGCTGTTTCTCTTCTCTTCTACACCCTCTGCCCCCTTCCCTAAATGCTAGCTAGACGGAAATGGTGAACTGGAACTTCCTTTGAGGTTAGGAGGCTGCTGGGATGTGTGTAGTTACAGTAGCTTCAAGTCATGTACCTAAGATATCGATGACCTGCAAATTGAAATTAAGGTAAATTGAAATAAGGAAGCAGTTATCTAGAACAGTGTGAGAAAGCTGATGCAGGAAAGGTGGGGCTTTTTGCAAGCAAGGAATACAATCAATGACCTGTTGTCAGATCTGGTGGAACAGTTAGAATTAGTTCCTACTGATTGAAATATTGAGGTTGGTGCTCCTGTCTTGATAAAATGATTCTAAGCTATAAATTGATACAAGTGAACAACAAACCTACTATCAAACTATTTTTTTTTAAACATTTGGGTAGACACTTCCTGTTAGTTATTACTCAAGATAAATACAACTTTGTATACTGACCCCTCAAATGTGTGGAGGATTGCAAACTATCCAACCCAGAGGAGCCACTGATGTGATGCTAATCGCATACTTGACTTGCCTCTGTTGAAGGTGAAATGGTCAAGGGACAGGTGACATATACCTGTCCCTTCAGTGACTTTCAAGAGAATCTTTTCTAGCTGGGTCTTGTGTTTACTCAGGCCCTTTAATCAGCTCTTAAAAGGGCTTGAAGGGCATGTGAAACTGAGCTTTTAGAAGAAAGAATTAAAAGAAAGAAAATATTTTCTACAGGCATATAAAGAGAATGGAATTTTAGCTCTTATAATTGCATTATCCTTTTCTTCTAAGTGTGTGAGTACTCTTCAGACCAGTCATAAGACACTAGAGTCAAAATACCAAAATTAGTAGCTTACTTCAAAGACCTGTTTGAGATTACTTATATTTGAATTAACTGTGGTCCTATACATTTGTGGGTTTTTGAAAGTCCCAGCAGAAATGCATTGTCATAGTAATGAAAATAACACGGAAAAGAGTTACTGATTGTAAGTTGAGTCACAACTCAGACTCAATTTGGTAAGTTCTTGGGAGATGGAGAAAAAATGTTAAATCCTCTTCTGTGTGTAATTACTTAACACTGTCTAGTCTGTACTGATTTCAAAGGCTTTGACAGTCTTGGCAGCTGACTTTTTTCCTAAACTGTCTCAAAATAGTCGTTAAGGCTCTTAGTTCCATGTTGAGCTCCCACCACATTTCTAAAAACAGTGTAGTCCTACTGTTCACCTGATTATTTTCTTGCTGTCTAACCTCAGAAGGAGTGAAGAGTAGTAACTTTGTTCTTCCATGAGACAAATGGAACTTGAAGGTAGTGGGGGGTGTTAAAAGGTAGATATTAGCTGGTTTGCCTTTGGCATGTTTGTCACTGTGCCTGCAAAATACGCTTTGCTTATGGTAGATATGCCAGACTTACCCATACTTATTAATACAAGAATGGAGCCTGCGAACAGTATTCTTCAGGTATATGAACACAGTGAAGAAGGAAGCATTTAGTCTGTAATATAGTATTGACTGTTTCTCGCAGCATGTTCACAAGGTCTTCAGCTCATTACTAACCATGACTACTTCAAATACCAGCTTCCAATCTTATTATTGGGCCAGCTTTTTAGACAAACTTGCTTGTAATCAAGATATTTGGTATAGCATATTCTCTTCTTTTTTGGCTAGGGGCCTTAAACTTAAGGTAGACTAAAACTTAATTAGTACAAATTGATCAAGTTTTAATGCAGAGAATAAGTACAATTGCCACAGTCTTCTGTGATTATTTTTTTTCTCTATGAGACACTAAAAAGCCTTACTTGAATTGTATGGGTCTTCTAGTATTCAGGTACGTAGGAAAGGAAATACCGAACTCTTAGTGCTAAAAGACCGTATTGCTGTCAAAAGCTGTAGTGACCTGAAAACTGGTAATACTTGAGTAAACCTTCTGTGGGGATAAGCCTACTTTGCTCTTTCAGATAGTAAAGCTATCTGTGCTATTAATTGGGCCAATGTCTAAAGCCATGATGATATAAGTTTATGGATAATGAGTTCTGTAGTTTTTTGTAAATATAAATCCTGTTTCTGTGGAGGCTTTTTCTCCCTTTTGGTCCAGAAATGTGGTTATCAAACACGTGAAATTCATATCAGCTGAGCAGATTCGATTGGCAGTGTTGTGACAAAAGCAAACAATGCTCAGAAGAGCTTTTCCTTTGAGACTTAGAATATCAAGTACTGTAGTACAGCAGATCAATAAAACACTGTCAGGTAAGCTTGATTCATTGTGTCTAACCATACATTCTCTTAACGTGGCCCAAGTATCAGTGAATTAAAACTTTTGAAATCACCTCTAAGCTTTTAGACTCTGGTGTAGTACAACAAATTATTAAATGAAGACTAGACACTGATCAGATAATCCTTAGGGACAGCTAGCTGGAAGCCATGAACTACTTAATGCAGAGCTTTTTATTAGAGAATTAAAGTTTGCTGATGTTTAAGATTTACTCCTCCACTGTTGAGCTGTTTGTTACAAGTTGGCTAGAGTGTTAAATACTATGCTATACTATGTAAAAACATGCTATCTGCAACTTTTTCTGAAGTTGACTTATGCCACGTTGCTGTAGACTGGTGGGGTAACATTAATGCTTTAGTTATGTTGAATCATGATTATTTCTTTGCTATCTTATCTTGAATCATCTCAACTTAAGTCATACAGATGCCAGAGCTGATGTTAGGGAAGTAGCTGAAGAGCAGGAGCTGCCCTAGCAGCTGAGCGTTGGATGACTTTAACTGTAATACAGGCAGCATTCCAGAGAGGCACTTTCATAGCAGTTTAGGCTGGTGTAAATTAAACTATCGTGGTTTTCTGCATGTGTATTTGTTGCTTATGTAGTTAAGCAGCTGATCTGGCCCATGCCACATCCCACATACACATGACTTTTAGTCAGTTCAGTGCCTGGTCAATGCTCATACTGAGCTGCTACAGTCCAGCCTAAAATAATGTAGGATTATATCGTAAGATACCACTGAGTACTTGTTGGTGTCCAAAAGCTGAAATGAAAACTAAGTACAATTTAAGGAAAAAGACAAAAGTTAACCCTTGGCAACTGAATTTTCTGATGTCAACCTGTTACTGCTGGCCTTCATAACAGGGGGAGCAGGTTCTTAATGTATCAACTCCTTCAGATCCTGTCCTAGCCTATTAAAGGGATAGGGAGAGTTGTGGGCTCACTTCAGCGAGAAAAGGGAAAAGATACAGACAAGAAAACTTGCACAATACTAGTGTTCTAAGACTTTTAGCGATAAACTATGTTATTTAGTTCTAGTAGCTCACTAACAGTGAACTACTTTGCCTAATTCCTGCAAATTCAAAATCCTGTTAGGCTGGTTCCTACCCAAACTTCATGTACTCTTAGAAAATGCTTTGAGTTCAGCTTAGAGTTATCAGTGCTGTGAATTCAGACTCTTTCCACACAACTCTTATCCTTCCCAAATCATTCAAAACAACAGCAAAAAGATGTAGTAAATGATTGGCTTAAGCCAAATTTATTTAGAATGGACTCCTGGCAAACTGTAGTGAAATGATTAACTGGCTTGGTATTGACTCAGCCTTCTGGCTTAGAGCATTTTGATCCAGAAATCTGTCTTTTATTGATTCAGATGTTTTTATTAGTAAATCAGTTTGAAGTCAAATGAGATGCTCATGTGTAAAACTTAACTCTAATCTGTTTTGCTTTCCAGGCATCTTTTCTTACAAAGAAGCTAAATATTGGCGGGAAAAGAGTAAACCTTGCAATATGGGTATGTATATTTACTTTTCTATTTTCTTTCCCCTTGCTAAATAGAATATTTTCCTGAAAAATTACTTGGGTTTGCTAGAACTCAGATGTCAGGCACTTCCTAATAAAGTAAAATTTCGAAGTATTTGGAACCTCTTGAAGTATTGTTTACTTTTTCTTAGATGCTAACAAGTGTAATTTTAAATGCAGGATACAGCTGGTCAAGAAAGATTTCATGCATTGGGGCCGATCTACTACAGAGATTCTAATGGCGCTATTCTAGTATATGACATAACAGATGAAGACTCTTTTCAAAAGGTACTGGACAGATTTTTACTTCTGTGCAAGATGTAAACTGATTGAAAGGTAATCTGTGATTAATCTGTGATCTCTGAGAACTCTGAAATTGCAATACAAGACAGTGAAAACATTGCTTTCTCAGTGATAATAGATATTTGGACTTCAAATCCTCACTAGAACCTGAAATTTAATGGCTACTTATTTTACAGAGGTATTAGTTGATGAGTCTGGGCAGGTGAGTTTTTTCCAACCCTGTGTCAAATCAATGCTATTACTCCATAGGATGTTCCAGCTGAAAACTGGTGACATTCTTTCCTAAGTGAGTTTGTCTCGGGTGAGCTTGTGGCAAAAGTTAGTAGGACCTCTTTGTAGAGGAGTAAGAAATTGTGGTTATATGGTTAAGGCTTGGGTTAGTAGTGATAGAAGTAAAGGTATAGTTTGAGAACAGCTTAAGTAATTTAAATAGCCTGAGGTAGGGCAAGTAAAGCACTTCTGCTAGCAGTTAAACTCTTGTCCCCCTTGTGCAGAATTGTGGTGACTTGTGAGTACTGCTTTCATAATCAAGTGACAAGCCTGACAACAGAATTGTAACAGATACCTTGCCATCAGCTGACTTGGCACTCTTGTCCCATCTGTTCTCTCAGGAAACAAACATCTGTTATAGTCTAACCTGAACAACTCAGTTCAGGTACCTCTACCTTTAAAGTACCATTTGTGATCTGTCAGTAAGTGCCTGTTGATAAAAGATCTCATGCCTGACCTAAAGTGGCCAAGGCAGTGAACTTGTTCTCTGGAGTGGGGCCAATACCAGTATGGTGAGTTATATTTCTGGAGTAACTGAACCATTTTATTTAAGTCATTTGCTCTTAATTTCAACTGCAAACTAAAACCTGCTGAACAAGGGTCACACGTAGCTATCTAAAGAATATTTTGTCCATCTGTGTTGCTCTAAACGTGCTTAGACTAAACAGTTAATGAAGGAAATGGGCCAGTTCAGCAGTGCTTGAGCTAATAGTATATCAAGTGAAAGTACACTTAACCTTTGTTCTTTTTGCAGGTAAAAAACTGGGTTAAAGAATTAAGAAAAATGTTGGGAAATGAAATCTGTTTATGTATAGTAGGTAAGTCTTTTTTTTAACATGTGATTCTAATGAGTGAATCAGAAATGTTTCTTTTGATTAATAGCATATTCCAAACACTGCTCTGACAGCTTGTACATGTGAAGGGGTAAAGCCTATGTTAATTTGATATTTAAAATTTAGTTGGAGGTAGAAATTTCAGTAAATCACATGGAGAAAAATAAGAGTTAGTTTGGAAAGACAAGTTATTTAATGACAGATCATGTCAGTGCATGGTACAGACACCTGCAGACTGAAGTGTAACAAAGAAACATAAGCCTCAAATGTGTATTATCCTTCTTGCAGGTAGTAAAACATGTTTTTTACTGTTATTAGTGGCATAGACTGGATGTTTTCATAATCAAGTGCTTGGAAGCTGGAATGAGTCTTAAAGCCCGAGTATTTCAATCAAACAGAATGCAACAGAAATGCAGGCTTTAGATTTAAAATTGGTGATTAAAAGTGATTAGAACACATTCAAGAGGATAGATGTATGGATATTTTACAAAAACTACCTCTGCAGCACAGATAAGCTGCCTGATAAATTACAAAAGAAAAGCAGAATGCTGAATTGGTGGCTTCTGTGGAGGTATTTAGCTGTTCTGATCTCTCTACAGAAGTAGAATTTCATCTTCATTGCCTGTTGTGTGAAAACGGATTCTTAAATTATATTGTTGTGCTCTAAATTGAGACGTATAAAAGTTGTTCTTTAGGGGGATGGCTTGTAGGAAAATGGTAGGGTACAATGATTACATGATTGCTTTCTTTTGGGTAATTTTGGAGAACAAAGACTTGAAAGATGAACTTGTTTCCAACAGGTAACAAAATAGACTTGGAAAAAGAGAGACATGTTTCAGTGCAAGAAGCAGAAACGTAAGTCACAGGAGTTTATTAATAGAAACAGTCATTGTCAAGTTATGCTGCAGTAATAAACTTGTGGTGCTTTTAACAACTGGCAGGCATAGACCAGCAGTTGACATAGCTGGCTGCTGTGTTAAGTGTTCTGTTAGTATCTGAGCCCAGAACGTCCTTACTGACCAAAGCATAACTTGAGTTGTACATGATTAAAGTCAACATTTGTCGTTTAAATGTGTTTCTAGATGTGAAATTTTCTTTACTTCATCTAGTGTTTTTCCTGGATCTTGGCAGTTTTAACCGCATAATTCCCTTTTTACATTAAATCAGCATGTGTAGATTAACTCTGAACTCAGAATAAAACCTCTAGTGGTCATCTTTGCTTCATGTAAAGTGGCTTAGAAAGATTGAGTCCTTCAGTACAATGAAATTCTGTATCTGCATTCCTACAGGTATGCTGAATCTGTTGGAGCAAAACATTATCATACTTCAGCTAAACAGAACAAAGGAATTGAAGAACTGTTTCTTGACCTTTGTAAAAGTAGGTATTATCTAGTTTGGTAAAGAGCTCATTCACAAAACGCTCAAGGCTTCAGGATGCTTAAAACCATATAGAAAAGCCTTAATGTAAACTATTACTAAGAACTGACAGTCTACTTCAAGCCACCTGCATACTGTAACAGCTATGCAAGTTTGATGTATGGATGCTTAAAATTGCAAAGTCATGCTGTACTTCAAAAATGCCTTTTTGTCACTTTGTTGGAGCACTGGCTACTGTAACTTCAAATCAAACTTCATGTGACTGGTCTCGCTATTGTCTGTTTCAAACCCTTTGTTTCAACCTCTTTCAAAAAGTCTCAAATTATGTCAATTACAAATCATAAACTCAGTTGTAATGATGCAAATTGTACACGGCAGTCTAAGCAAATGGTTCACAGATCTAAACAAAAGACCACAGGATGTAGGTTAAAAACATTGTAACACAGGGGAGGTGTCCTAATCATTGTGTTGTTATAGAATATATCTTATATAATTCTTATAAGAATTCCAGGAAAACTTCATCTGCATATCTGAAGAGTAGGCAGTTGGTTTTGGGGTTTTTTTTTAGGGGGTGCTGAATGTTCTTGATATGGGTAGGTAAATTTAGCTTTTCGAGTCACTAGCTCCAGAACACCTGAGCATCTAAGGTCTCCTTTAGTGAACAGGAGCTGCTGGATATTTGGTGCTTTAGGAAGAAGATTTAAGTATATTCTTGCAGCTATGCCATGTGATACTGAAGTACTTATTTCTGCATAACAAATAGGAGAACCAGTCTTGCTGAACTTTGTACATGTAACTCAAATAGATTAAGATCTCAAAGTCTTGTGTGAAAATGCAGTGGAATGTCATCTAATACTTATCTTCCTTTACAGGAATGATAGAAACTGCTCAAGTGGACGAAAGAGCAAGAGGCAATGGTTCCAGTCAGTCAGGAATAGCAAGGCGAGGTGTACAGATCATTGATGACGAGCCACAAGTACAGAGCAGTGGAGGGTGCTGTTCTTCTGGATAACTATAAAACTGTGCATCATTGCCCTCTCTATATGAAGACTGCCATATTCCAAGTCACGCATTCTTTACCAATGGAGTAATAGGATTAACAGTATTTAAAAATAATCACATGTAACACTGCAGAGACCTTAAGTGCTAAACTAGTGGCGTCTGTGACCAGAGAATTGGCATTTTCTACAGTGGTTAACAAAGCAATTACCAATGGCCTTTTTACATATTTTTCTTTAATGAGGAATAATATGCATGTAGAAAAGACCTACTTAAAGGCTTCATTTATATTCTTTTAAATCAGATCATTATTTAATAACTTATATACATTGTTGTTGGAATGGTATACGTTTTTGCAGCTCTTTGTATTTTGTGGTAGATTGAATTGTATCACTTCTGAAATGCAAATTGATTTTTTTTTTTTTAAATTAGCAGATATCTGAAGTAATATTTTTGCAGGGCCTCTACAAGCCTATAACTGTCAACTACTTTGATATATTCTGTTCATCCTGTATGCCAAGCTGGTAAAATACATTGTAAATTACATATTAAATATTTTATCTGCTTTTACAATTGCAGATGCAGAAATATGTACATCAGTCTTGTCAGTGATTGTGAAGTGAATAAGTCAGTGAAAGATGCAAGCTTTTCATGTGTATTGTTGAATTGCTCATTCTGTTCCCCCTCCCTGAAAACAGCTTTTTTTGGTACATTCATAGCTACAGGATTATTTTTTTTAAGCCTTTTCTGGCAAGTAGCAGTATTTAGAGTACCTCCTTAGTGGGAAGGGAATACTTCCTTCAACTGCTGTTTAACATTGAGGTGTTTGACTCCCAGCTAAAACAGTTGGCGCATGCATATCTCTTGCCTCTGCAGTTACTTTGGCCCCTCAGAATATCCCCAAAAAGCCTGTCTGGTAGCCAGTTAAACCAGATGCATGGGAGACTTCTAAGCTGCGTTAATACGTTTGTGTCCCAAGACAGCATTATAAATTATTAATGAGCATTTTTTTCCCCTTTATTGCAGAGCTTGAGTGAACAAATGAATTGGCATTAACTAGATCTGCTACTGATTTGGAGTGATTAAGTGGAAGATATGAAACTTAGCAGATGTAACTTTGGGGAATCTAGACAGAACTGAATTTACTCCTGATTTGCTCTTTCTCTTGTAAAGTGTTTTGAAGCCCACTTAAGTTCTGGGAGGAGGGTTTTCAGAAAAAAAGTGTATAAACTACTATCACAAAGGAACACAAATGGTGGTAGCTGAAACTTAAAAATGTTTTGTGCTCTGACTTTTTTTTTTTACTTAAGTTGTCATGCTTGGAAAAACAGTAAAGATGATGTCTATGACAAAATAGAATATTCCTTGGCCTTCCTTTTTCTGAAGGGTAGAATTAGTATTGCATATGAATGCATTGAATGGTGTGGGTATGTTTCAATGCACAAAGGAGTAATGGTAACTAACCAGTTTGACATGTAAGAAGTGTACTGTCTTCAATATGATTTTTATTTTCTCTGAAATAATAGATGGCTTTGATACAGACTGGTCCTGGTGCACTTTTTCCCTTTCTGTCTAAACTGTGGTATAGATACTTTCTCTTAAGCTACCATTGCCATGCTCTTCTGATGTGCTTGTATGCTTGACGAACAAAGGTGACTTTTCCATGCTAGTGAAGATAAAGTTTCCTGACTGCACATAGCTTTGGTGCAAATCTAAAATTCATGATTATGTGTCTGTATGTATAGCAACACCGTTACGGTAACATTCTCATATCTAACTTAACAGTGAGCCTTGCCAAAGCTGAAAAACAGGTCAGTTTGATTTAAAACCAGTAGCTTCAAATCCATACAGTTAGATAAAAGAGAGTCTTGTAAGTGGTAGGTACTGATATGAGGAATGAAACCAGCAAGACTGTATGTTCAAGACTGGAATCTCTTATAATAGGCGTTCCAGATTTTTTTGATTCAAAGTTCATTTGAATATCTGGATTTTTTGCAGAGATGGGGGGGGAACACCAAACAACCAACCCAACCTCAACGAGACTTGATACGTAGATGAGCTGTGAGGGCTTACCTACACCAGAGCATATGTGTTCTCTCCAGCACTGAGCTTTCTCCACTTTGTTGAAGTGGACAGATGTAGTTCTGGTCTGGAAATTAATACTAGGTGTTTACCCAAGCAGTTGTTCTGTTTGACTACTTTGAAATAGAAGCAGTATGTAGAATATCTTTCTGCTGGCAGCTGAAGTTTTTCTTTAGTGTATTCTCTGGTTGGGGCATTCTGTATGACTTCTGTCAATTTCAAAAATAACAAAGTCATGTTGTTGCTAACTCTTAAGTCTCTTGCAAAATGAAAACTATTACTACTGAAGACTTAGGTGGGGTAAGGAAGCTGAAAATTTTGTGTCATTAAGAAAGGTTCTGGTTGCTATTGGCAAAATACTTTTTTAAAAAATTCTCAGAAGTTACTTTTCTGAAGCCACAGCATGAAAAATACTGGAAACCTTCCTGTCTAAGCTGCAGTTTGATTGGACTTTATTTATGGAACTTAAAACCTGTGCTTAGCAGGGTATCATTATATTACCTTTCAAAAAAAGTATAGCTTTGTGAAGTCAGGGAAGTTGATTTCCGAGACACAAGTAAAAACTTTATGAATTGTTTAGACTGATTAATGTAAGACCAGCTATTCATTGTTAGCAGACAAAATAAAACAGTTCCGGGAAAAGGCATCTTTATTGAAGATACCTGAAGTGTTTTTTGCATTAAATATATAGGAAAGCACAGATAGCTTGGTTTTCTGTATTTGAGCAGGATCTTACTCAGTAACCTGGTATTACTACTGTGTGGTTTGGTTTTCAAGAGCCTTGCATTTGCTGGAATCCATCTAGATTGCCTGGTTTCTGTGTCTCAAGGAAAACTGCATTCTTGTTGCTAACTGCTGCTGCTGAAAACAAGTAAGCTATGTTTCATTCTTCTGAGAAGAGTGCAAGAGAACAACTATGTCTGTCTTTAAAAAGTACCTCTATTGTGGGATAGATAATACCAGCCAGACACTTGCTGGAGCATGGAGGTCAGCATTAAGCACACTTCCTCAGAGTAAATCAAAGATTAGTTAGACTTCTTTTTATTATAGCAAATGAGTACAAATACCTTTCTAAAGCAACTTTAACTACTTGCTCACAGTCGTGATGCTGCTGCTCTGAATACTTGAGTTACGTATGAACCTCTATCACTTGCTGAAATAAAATCTAACAAACCAAAGTCCAAAAACCTTAATGCAGCAGTATGTATCTAGTAGGAGTTATTTATGGATGCTGTCTTATTGCACTTAGACTATAGTTCAGAAGTTATAAAAAAAACCAGACTGAGTCAGGCAAGGAAAGTAGTAGATTCAAATGTGTAGTGCTTGGAGATGAGTGTAACTAGGTGTAAAGGTTGGGGATGATGACATTGTCTGGTTTGCAGGGAACTCACATATGTTTCCAAGATGGGATGTTCAATGTTCAGATGAACTGCATTGGCTGGTCTCTTGTGGCAGTTAAGAAATTGAGTGTTGCCTTTATTACACAGTTTTCTTCAGTGTTCACACACTATGGACAGGCATTCTTGTTTACTACCATGTTTACAAGTATTCCTTAGCCCTCTTTTTCCTGACACTTTTATTGTTCTAGGTGTTTAACTTGTATCTCTGCCTACAGCTCTTGAAGAAACCTAGTAATTTAACTTCTACTTTAGATTCCAAGCCAGATGAAAAATCTTTGCAAAAAGGTATGAGGTCATGGTCATGGCAGGTGGTGAGAGCTCAAACTCAATTCTCTGAAAATGTTGGGTGCTGTCAGAAAAGACAGTTTAAGAAGGTAAGAGGAACGGGCGTCCTCCTTGAGGACACATGGAAGTGGAAGGAAAAACTGAAGGTGCTGGTAGTGGGCTGCAGAGTGAAGCACTGAGTGGTCTTGGTGGAATTGCTAGTGTGTCATATCAGCAATGGCAGTTGCCTAATTTAAAACTTTTTCTAAGATTACTACCTAGGTTGTTCTTCCCTCTGTGAAATACCATTTTTGCTTCACTAAAGACAATAGAAATAACTTTGAACAGGTTTTCAGACACAATACTAATCTACTTAAAATTTGACTAGAATATGCTAATTTATGAGCATTACAGTTAACTGACCTTGTTAACCTTAGTTTGTATCAAAGCTTAGGGGTTTGGATTTTTTTCCTGACAAATCAGGAAATATATCTTTCAATGAGGATAACTTCACTGCAGTTGTGTTACGAAGTTGCAGATGAAGACAAAGATCCTTGGCATTGGTTGCTGCATAAGCTCAACAAAGACAGCCCCCAATCTGGCTCACTTTGTACTGGGCACTGTTGCTCATACTATTCTTTCAGGGATTCTGCTCAACACCCATTTTTTTCCTCTATTTAGGATCAACCTGTGCACCTTGGTGCTGTAGTCATCTACTGAATTTAGGCTTTTTCTATCAAATAATAACGTATACTTTTCCCTCTCGCCACTGTATTGAGCAGAATGAGATGGAGAAGCAGTTTTGAAAGTTGTGGAGAATCTGAAATGTTTCTTGTCCTGAGTTGGCTTGAAAAGTGAGAATCTATGAAACTGTCACTGTTATGACAAAGGCATTATTCTGTCCAGGTTAACTGAAAATATTTTGGCTTGGAAAAAAGTTTTAATGTAATCTGATTAAAATTATAAATGGCTCTACTTCCAAAATGAAAATTTATTTCAAGCTAATCTCTCTTGATTCTTAATTTTTTCCAAGACTTAAGTTCACCAATTGATTGGTATGTTCTACAGCCCTAAAATAATGTCTGACAGGGAGAAGTTGAGTATTCATTTATATTCCACTGGATAGTCTTGAGCTTTGTATTTATTCAATATCAGGATGTTGAAAGATGAACTGCAAAAATAATTGTTTCCATCTATTTCCACTGCTTTGCACATGCAGGCAAGCAATGTGACCTCATGCAACTGCAGAGTGAATGTGAAAAGAGGGTTTCTGTCTATTTCATCTTGCTTTTTGGCTGCACTGATCCTCATTGTTAATGAATTACTACTACAGGAAACTTTCTGTGCTGGACGTTCCCCTGTACAAGAAAGGAAATGTACATGTTCTCTGTTTGCTTCTCTAGCTCTTCCATACAGAGGTAAGTACTACAGCAAAAAGACCCAGTTCCTCCCAGTTTGGTTTGTTTTTTTTTCCCCCTGTCAAGAGGAGCTTTTCTTATTTCTTGACAGGTCATTTTTTTCAGTGTATCTAGTCTCACTTATCTCTTGCAAGAGGTTTAAGACTTCATTGTAGATCACCTAGAAGCAACTGCAGTTTGATAGTATGACAACAAAGGATGATGACTAGCAACAATCTTGTCATATCCTGCTTCTAAACAAGTGAGGAGAGAGTATTGGAAGTTTGGTGGCAAGTCCTTGCTACTTCTGGTACCTGACTACTGATTCTTGGATATTGGAAGTGATTTAAATCCAAGTAGAGAGGATTGAAGAGAGCAAGGAGTACTTTCTCATCTGTGGTTAAGTAGCTGATAATCCTGTGACAGATCCAAACTCATATAATGTATCTCTTTCGAGCTGTTGAAACTGTTAAATTGCAGACTGTTCTTCAAGATAACCATCACTCCATTCTGAAAGATCAACAAATTTGGGACTCAGTGGGGAAAAAAATATCTAGTTTTTCAGATCAAGAAACTTAAGCTGCCTACTCAGGCTTTTCTTAGTGGAAAGAGAAGAAGAGAGCACTTGATACCTAAAGATTTAAGTGTTGTCAGTGCTATTTGATCATGCAGGCATAATGATTGTCTTACTGGATTTTTCTTCTCAAATAAGCTCATTGAGTTTATCAGGCTCAATTGAATAGAATACTTTTCTTTGAACCCAGAGAAAATGCTGGCAGGGCAAAAGCCAACACTGAAAAGGACACACTATTTTTAATATTGGGTAACTTGACGTTAAATGTTGTAGGAATATGCTATTTGGCATTTGTGGGTAAAAGAAATTTTGAAAAAAAAAAAAACCTAAAGCAGTGAAAAACAGTATCTAGCAGAGCCTTCATAAACCTTACCTTTTCCAGTGCATTGCTGCAGCTGGAGTTCTTAAATACATATAGAGTATTTTATATACCAGTGCATTTGCATGAAGATAGTTCTGTGATAAATTAATTCCAAATGATCAATCAACTAGGGAAACAAGAACTTCTTTAGCATGACTGCTATTCTATCAATGCCTAATATTAGAAGTGTTTATGCATGTAGGTGGGAATGGCTCAATAGAAAGCAGGAGAAAATGTGTACTGAAAATCAATACAAGAAAACAGCTGGGAATTTTGGTTAGTCATACTTGAAAATTATCTCCTACATTTTAGTAAGTCACAGAATTTGGAACTTAATGAACAGTCCATAATAAAGTGGCCCTGAAAATTACTGGAATAGTGCCTATTGGGGGCAGTGACCTGGCTTACAAAGAGACTTGGTAAAAACTGAGACCACAAGTTTTTTGTGTTATAAATACAGTAACTAATTTCTGAACCCATCTGAATATGATGTGATGAAAGATGGCTTTAAGGTGCCAAACCAGGCTCAGCGAGCTTGCTCTACATTATGCTAGCATATATCCCAGAGACTGCATTGGAGCAGGGACCCATCAAAATGCAGCTTTGATTCTCAAAATTGGTCTTTAGCAGCCCAGAACAGTTCATGAGGAAGAATCAGTTGCTGTTGAATGACATTTGTCAGCTTAATGATAGCCCCAGGCATGCTGCCTGTGTGCTGAAGGAGCAGCAAAAACAAGTCAAACATGGAACCAAGGCTCAAGACTGGGAATTTTCCACCAGTTCTGTTTATCCTACTGATGTCCTACCTCCGTAATGAACGTTTGTGCACACTTCCCTAGTGAAAACTGCTGTTCAGCTGATGCTGTGGATTTGGACTGGATGGATACTGTGAGTGAAAACAGCAAGCAACAGGAAAAATGGCAAGATAAGGGGAGCTTGCACAGTTCCTGCTTTGGCTGTTCTTAGCCCTTTCATTTGCACTTTTTAAAAGTAGTAGCTATATCCTACTATCTTTGTGTCAGAAAGCGTGTTTGCTATTTGGTGAGTATTTTTTGGTCAGGAAACTAAAATCTCAAGAGCTTTTAAGAGTAAATCTACTTCTTTCACAGATTTAGTCTTTCTGAAGACTGTCAGCATCTCGTTAAAGGGGCTATATTAAATAATGAAGAGCAAGTGTGCTGCCCGTAGTTACACCCCCTGCAATCGAAGTCCTATGGTGAATGTTTCAAACAGCAAGAGGCAGCAGAATATCCAATGCACCTCTGACTGCCAGCCTACTCTCCCATTGTTTTGTGACAGAGTAATTGCAAAACAATCTTCAAACATAAGATGTGCCTGTACTGCTTTGAGAAGTTGGTTTGAGACTTAAAATGATACTAAATTGTACTTTGATTGGAGCCTTCAAGGAATCTTGACCATCCTTACAGTATGTGCTTGGCACCGTGGGACACTAATTCTTTTTAAGAGACTTCAGGATTAGGGATTTCAGCTTGGGAAATGGAGCAATGTCTGCAGTGGCTTGTGAGGGCAAGTTAAGAGAATGAAGTATTCTGTTGGTACCACAGACTCATCCTTAGCATTGCTTTTTGAATGGCTGAGATAAATACAGCATTGCCTATCCCCACCCTAAAACAATTGTTCCGTTAGTTTCCTGCTCTTTCCTGGAATGTTGCCTATTGGTGGTGTTGTAATGCATATGTAGAAGTGATGGGGTTACTACTATTTGTCTCTGCTTTCTGCATTTCTAGCTCTGGCAATACTAGTCTGTGCCAATCGGCAAACAACAGATCAGTTTCTGTTTAGTCATCATGCTCGGATAGCTTCCAATTACTCTCTGTGGAGGCTGATGCAATCATGAATCTCTCCTTGCATGACAAATGCAGAGCATTTCATGTTGGTATCTGCTCTGCTGCTTTTGTATTTTTAGGAAAGGTTCCTTGTCCCACTGAGGCAACAAAGCTGTTGTGATCAGTTGTACCAACTGTAATATTTTCTTATGACAAATCTTGCCATGGTTTGGATTGTCTTGTTTTTGGTTGTTTCATATTCTGAAATTCTATTAATACTTGATACGCATAGATGAAAAAAGAAATACCAGGTTCACAAACAGGATTTCACAGCTGTGGTTATGGGTATACAAAATGTGACACAGTGCAAATACTTGAAGAAAGCCCATCATCCAGTGTACTGCCTACATGTCTTGTTACATCTCCATGCTTTCACACTCTAAACACAAATAAATGCTGCTGGGGAATGGGATTTCCTTCCTTTTAATTTCACTCTGTGTATTTAATTTCTTGGCCTGCATCCTTGTTTAACCTTGCAGCAGAAAGCAGCCAAGCGTGGAACATTACTATACCTGCATGCTCTGCTCATGCAGGTTAGGTGTGTTATGTTTTCTTAGAGGAACAGGGCAGAAAGAAACTGAGAAACGAAGATATGATAGCCTATGTTGCGGTAGAGACAATTAGTGAGTAGAGAAAATTCCGACTGGTCCCAGAAGCAAAAAAATTAGTCCAGGGTACATAAGGTGCTCCAGCCTCAAGAGCACATGGCACAGTACAGCTTTCACGTTTACATGCTGCCTGCTTGGAGAGGCTGTGCTGTTCCCCATGCTATGTCTAGTTATTAGCCTGAGAAACCTTAAATGATATGGGCCACAGTTATATAAGAACACACTCCTGGTTAAACGGCAAGGTTGACTGTAGGTCAGTATGCCAAGCTTCCTCGGTTGACTTGAATGAATGTAGCCAATGCCTGATCTCTCTTTTGCTCTCCTAATTGTGGAGTAGGATGGGAGGTTTCTTATTTTTACCTTTGCTTCTTGTATGTTGAAAACAAGGGCACATGAGCGCTAAATTCTGGGATATCTCTTTTATTGCCTATAACACTAATTTGTCCTGAGGACTGGTACCTCTTAGAATATGAGGAATTAAAGAGAAGCCTGGTCTGCAGCATCCTCCTGGGTGCCCTGCTGCCCCCAGAGTCCAGGACAGCAACCCATTTACTGTCTGTTTGTGATCTGTGACAAACTGGGGTAGCCCAGAAAAACTGTGGGTTGCGTCTGTCAAAGAAAGGCTTGGAATATATCCGTTTCCTGTGAGCAGAAGGTCAAAAGGAAAGAGATTTTTGGCACTGTTTCTCTGCTGTGGAGTTTTTGTTTGTACAAATTAAGCCTGTGATGGAAAGACCTGACAGAAACCGCATTTATCTTGTGCGGGCCAGGTTTTCATGTGGTTGATCATGTGGGCAGCTGACACTTCTGAACACAGGAATGGATCTTGGAGCTCTGCTGAAATAGCTGTGTGAACAACAACAATAGCAGCTGCTGCAGCTCTTGGCACAACTGTAACAGCTACACTTGCAGCTGTGACAGCAACAGAAAGCAGAAGAAAGCCAGGGACACTTTCTCGGTGCTGGCTGGAGTGCTGTGACTACCTTTATTAGAAGATTCCTTATTAGAGCAGATGGCTCAGAGGGGGCCACCAAGGTGAAGATACCCTCCTTGTTAGATTCCCATCTGTGTAGCGTGCAAAGGCTTAGACTTTACCATAGAGCTACAGAATGCCTCATTATTTTCTTGATGATTGTATGGAGTAGGAAGAGGAACCTGCTAGCACTGTGTCAGCCTAGGGAAGTTTGTGTTGTGGATTGTTCAGGTTTGTAAACGGTAAGGCACCATTACAGGCTGGGGACAGACTGGTTGGAAAGCAGCTTTGCAGAGAAGAATCTGAATGTTGTGGTGCACAAGGTGTCTATGAGCCAGCAACAAAGGCCAACGGCATCCTGGACTGCATCAGGAAGAGAATTGCCAGCAGGTTGAGGGAGGTGATCATTCCCCTCAGCCCTGGCGAGACACTTCTGGAGTGCTAAGGCTAGTGCTGGGCTTGCCAGTACAACAGACGTGGGCATCCTAGAGCGAGGCCTGTGAAGGGTATCAAAGATAATTGGACCATTTGTCGTATGAGAGAGGCTGATGGAACTGGGACGGTTTGACAAGATCTCTGAGCCTTCTCAAGACCAATGTTTAAAAATACATTGAGAGGGACAGCTCTCAAGAAGGCAGAGCTGGACTCCTCTTAGTGGTGTCCAGTGAAAGGACAAGATAAAATGGACACAAGCCGAAACAGAAGAAATTCCTTTTAGGCATAAGAAAAATGTTTCCGCTCCAAGGATGGCCAAACACTGAAACATTTGATCAAAGAGCTTGTGGTGTCTTTATGCTTGGAGATACTCAAAATTCAACTGGACAGTGCAATCTGCTCTCGGCAGGAGGGCTGGACTAGATGATTTCTAGAAAGGCCCCTGCCAATCTCAACCTTTCTGTAATCCTGTGATATTGCAACCTGATAGCAAAGGGTCGTTTTGCTCTCCATCTTGGATAACGATATACTCATTGTTATGCAATGATAGTTTGCAAAAGAACAAGGGAGTAGGGCCCAAGAGGGATGTCTGGTAAATTGGGCAACTAGCTAGAAGGTGGTCATGTATTTCACGGAGTAAATTGGTCTATGGGACTGAGCTCTCTGAAACACTCTTCCTTCTTGACAGTGAGGCAAACAGTTACTGGAATGCTGAGAGCAGTGTGCTAGAATGGGAGACTCAGGAAGAGTCCTGTGGGACCTGTCGATCATTCACCAAAGAAACTTAGAGCAGAAACTCCTTTCCTATGACTGCTGGAAGGAGAAGGGAGCTGCACTGAACACATCTCCATCAAAGGAAAGTAAATGCTAAGCCTGAGAAGTGTCTCAAACTTGACTTTAAGGTACGTCTGGGAGAAGACTTCTCTGGGAAACAAAAAGAATCCTGGTGGTTGTGTAAGAACTATCGCTTAGCGAGGATTAATTTCAAACTTGGGGGAGCAATTCAGTGGGACTGATATCTGTGTTAGGGAGCAGTGTTTGGGAGTAATGGATGATTCCTAAGGACTGGGGTGGTCCGAAGGCCAGATAAAAAAGAAATGTATTGAATTTTAACAATTTAAACAGATCACAAGTTGAAGATTAGTCCCTTGCCCGTACAAATGGCAACCTTCCAATGACTTCACGCATATACTCCAGTACAGCATATTCCAGTGATGTTTTACAAAAAAAATAATTAATTTTGGAATGCAAGGATTAACTGATGTCTGACAGTAATACAAATGGAATTTATCTTTTAATTCTTTACTTAGGTAATGCTGTGCTACTCCCTATTCTGGTTGCACAACAGGAGTAAAAGCTTTTCATTTCAGGCTTGTTTCACAGCCTTTGAAGGCTATCTTTTCCTCTGTTATGGTGCTTCTTGTGAATCAAAGCTTTAAAATATCTTATAAAGATAAATGTTATGTTTTTAACCATTCATCTGTTGGCATACAATGTTTCTCTGTAAAGTTATTTTTCAGAATGACTTATATGGTGCTCTTGCAGTGTGGCCATCATTTTACAAATATACAGGTACACTTGCATGTACATTTTAAAGTCTGTGTTTGAAGACTGCAGGAGCTTCTCCATTCCAATCTCTTCCTTTTGAACTGTGTATTGAGTTTCAGGGATGCTCAAGTATTTGCTGGTCAATGATTTATTTTTTTTTTAATATTTTACCCTTAAACCTCTTGTTTCTTCCAAGTCTAATATCCCAAGTCCCAGATGCTGCTTTTCTTAAGGAATAACGGAAGATAGTTTTATCTCTTTGGTCAGGTTTTGAGCTGCAACTCCCTTAGCACAGGTCTGGCAACAATAACCAATCCTAAGAAATTACATAATCTTTATCTACATTAAAATGTTTAAGAAAATCAGTCTAGAAACAATTCACAATTTCCTGGATATTTTCACAGCTCCATCTATTTCAAAAATTTATTCTGAGTTTCTCTGTTAGCCTGTCCCCTGCTAAATCCCCTCTTTTGCCATTATTTTGACTCCTACTTCCATGTTTGGCAAAGAAACTCTGATTATGTGTATAGATACATAAACCCACTGTGTTAAACCCCTTCTTTCCTCACAAAGGGTGGACAGTAGCTGTTCCTCACTGCTCACATCTTACATGGAGTCTGCATCTTAGTATTCTCCATTTTCCACTCCATGTTTCTATCCTCATTGAGTGACTACAAATGAATTGGGGAATGATGGAAGCTTAAGGGGGAAACGCACAGAGGAACACAGGTTAGCATTCAGTGAGCTTACACTGTCATTAGCTGTTAATTAGCATGTTTTCAGCAATGGGAACACTGAAAGAAGCAACTTGTAGTAGTATTGCCATAGTACCTTAAGAATCTCATAAAGGAACAAGATCCTGCTCTGCTAGATTCTTTAGGTTGGTCTCTAACTCAGGTAAACAAGTGGATTTGAATGGCTGTCTCTTGAACTTGGTTTCCCTTAAATAACCAGATTTGTTGAAAAGCAGCTTTTAACCCTTATTTAGGTCAAGAATAAACAAGAATTTTCAACCATCCTCAGTGGAGAAAATGGAAAACACTTGTCTTTCTCAGAGCAGGATGTCCTGTGTAAGCATGTCGCATCAAGCATATCTCTAACCCCTGCACATTGGTTTTGGTCTCTCTCTCAGTCACACAGCTGAGAATCATGCTTCTCAGCTGCTTGCAGGGTGCCTCTGGAGTTGTGTTCCCCAGTCTACCAAGAGCAAAAGTGACCCTGAACATTCTGACCCAACTACTACATTAGTCCTGCTTTGAGTGGTGAGGTGGACCAGATGATGTACAAAAATTCCTTCCAACCTAAATTATTTTATGATCATGTGAAAAATAAAGACCCTATTCAATCCCACTGACAATCAAAGAATTGGTAAGAAACAACACACGGATACAGACAGAGTAGGCAAGGAAACAATGAGACAATGTAGTGGTCAGCACTGTGAGAGGTGGTTTTAGCTCATCAACCATCTACTCAATACCATTTTTTGGAGTATGTTTTCTAGCAAAGGGAGGACAGGATTTAAAGAATAATAATGAGACAGCCTGGTGCACTTCTAAGGGAGCTTTTGACCTGCAGGAAGGTCAGCTCGAGGAAAAAGCCTTCCACACAACTTCTTGTGTGAAAATTTTACAAATAATAGGCACAGTCCAGCACTGAGTTGATATGCTGTGGAAGGTGGCCCTTTGGCAGTGAGAGGAGGAGGTAATCTTCCTCAAAATGAGGAAGGATGTTTTATGTTGGGCCCTGGAGAGGCTAGAGGTGAGAGCTGGCAGATAGGCAGGAGGACCTTTGCAAAAGCATTCTTCAGGAGTCTGAACAGATCAAAAATGGTGTTAGTCACTGTCAGGAAACAGTTTCAAGAAAAAAGAGTTTAGCTGTGTGGATAGAAAGGAAAAGCTATGCTTTGGAGCTGCTGCACAGGAAAAAATCTGCAAGAGAGCTAGTTATGTGAAAGAGAGAATCCAGAGAGATATCTAAGACTAAAGCATCAACCAAGCTTGGAGACAGACGGGTATTGATACTGAAGAGAGAGAGATGGGTGCCAAGACAGTCTGGAGGAGGATAAAACCACCATGCCTGTTAGCTGCCTGCAGATGGTAATTTGGATCAGGATTAATGGCTGCAGTAGAAATAAAACAGTGAGTCATGAGATAAATATATATTTATTGACATGATTACCTACAAAGAGAGGGAGTCTTTCATTGAATATCGTAATGATCAAGTCTAAGAGATAGGAGAACTAGAAGATGGCAGTCATGCTAGTGAAGAGAGCAGACTTCAAGGAGTCTGTTGTAGATTGTGATAAAGGCTAACAAAGCTGAAATGGGAATCTTAATTCTGAGCTTCTCCTAGAAAAGAAACTTTGACAGAAACCTTGACAAAACACTTTCAGTGGAGTCCCAGAACTAGAGATGCAATGGAGCTAAGCAAAGGAAGTCCCCAATGTTCACTGCAGACTTCAGGGAGGTGAAAGATGAAAAGGAAGTGGAGAGAGGAATGGGATTACACATGGGTGTGTAACTACTGTATTATTACATTGCAAGGAGAAAGAAATAAAGGAAATTGAAAAGAAAGGGAAAGGATGAAAATGAACACATGGGAGACCAAATGAGATTAAACCAGTGAGGGTATGGAAGATGGCAAATGACAATTTCACCCCTTAAAGCAATTCATTTATGGTGATGCATTTTTAATATGCAGCCTTCTTCCTTGTATTCGCCTTAACACTCAATTGTTCTCCTACTAAATACAAAGAAAGGGACCACCTTGATGTCCATTTCTGAAATGCCCATACAGCTTCCCAGACCCAGATATGACTACAAGAACTTGTGCTCTGACTGCAGTTTTATTTTATTTTATCATCTTTATGTACGTTTATATACAGTGAGTCACAACAGGCTCTTCCACATTTGAAGCAGTATCAGTATTTGTCTTGAGAACAGCAAATCTGGTTTTCCATGGTAAAAAGTACAGTGTGGATGTTAATCTAGCCAAATGAGATTTTGATCTGAGAAGTCAAAAGCAAATTATGATGACATTTTATGACAGAGATAAAAAAGACTAAATATCCTTCACTCCTTTAGAGTAGTGAATTGCTTCCCTGGGAGCATCTCATTCATCCATTTCAAGTAAACAGTATTTGGGGACATACTATTCGCTCAAAGTATTTTATGATAAGGTGTTGGAATATAACAAATGCCTTAAAAATCATCTCAGTGGGATCAAATGTTGCAGACATTAAGTGAAACCTAATTTTTTTTTTTCTGTTTAAGTAATACCACACATTATATACTTTTCCAGTTAAGAAAGCCAGTGAAAATCTGTTATGTCTACAGGAGAATTCTTTCAGTATAAATCTGCACATATGTAGATGCGGAACATTTGCTAACATTGATAAGATTGTAATTAACGTTTGGCTTTATGCCGTGACGAGTATAAATGTGTTGTGTCAGAAGCCAAAGGAATCTCATCTTGACAGTGATGCATTTTTCACTAACAGTAAAAAACTGCTCCATGGGTATTAGGGCAGCTTAATAGTGCCTGTGTGCTGATACCTTCTTTATATTTTCACTGTGCAATCGTGGGAAGAGAAAAAAAAACAACTACAGAGAATACTATTTATCATAGAATCATAGAACAGTTAGAGTTGGAAGGGACCTTAAAGATCATGGAGTTCCAACCCCCCTGCCGTAGGCAGGGACACCTCCCACTAGAGCAGGTCGTTCAAAGCCCCATCCAGCCTGATCTTGAACACTTCCAGGAATGGGACATCCACAACTTCTCTGGGCAACCTGTTCCAGTGTCTCACCACCCTCACAGTAAAGAATTTATTTCTAGTATCTAATCTAAATCTCCCCTCTTTCAGTTTAAAGCCATTGCCCCTCGTCCTATCGCCACATTCCCTGATAAGAGTCCCTCCCCATCTCTCTTGCAGGCCCCCTTCAGGTACTGGAAGGCCGTTATATAGTTTCCCCGGAGCCTTTTCTTCTCCAGGCTATTTGCTACTATGTATCAAATTCTCAACAGCGTTCAAATTGTGATTACAATCTCAGGTGGCTCAGAAAAGTTTTAAGGCTGAAAAAAGAAAAAAAAAAAAGAAACCCAAAACCAAACCCCCCAAAATTCCTCTTTTCTCCTTACTGCCATACTTGCACGATCTAGCTGGATCACTACCGCTCCCATCGCTGTGGAGGCCCCGGCGCAGGTGCAGGCGCGCTGGCTGTTCTGCAGTGCCCCCGCTGGTTACACGTTCTGCTGCTGCCTTCTCCTTTGCTGCCTCCTTACCGCAATTCTCTCTGAACCCTACCCGGGGTTACCACGGGCAGCGCGACGCCCAGCCCCGGGCGGGCCGGAGCCAGGCCGCGGGGCCTGCCCGCCCGCCTCAGGGGCCAGCCGCTTCCCCGCAGGGACCTGCGTGCGGGGGATTCGAAAGGAGCCAAAAAACCAAGGAAAAAAAGCGCAGCCTATGGGGAGGAAAAGAAAAAAAAAAAAAAA
>JAHREE010000122.1:3435804-3599091 GCA_033628505.1 Tringa tobata
CCCTTTTGTAGAGGTGCCAGGGTATTTTTCCTGCAAGTAACTTAGCAGTAAGTTACTGTGCTTTTTCAGTGCTTTTGACTTTATGCATGAAAGTATGTATTTATTTTTTTTTCCTCTTTTTGTTGCTTAACAAATAGCAGCTTGTTGTCCTTATTTCAGAGAACCGACTCTAGAAACCTTACAACAGAAAAGCATGTTAAGGTAAAAAGTTGTGCGTAGGGAGAAGTACAAACTTCAATTTTATTCTCTTGGTGTATAGGCTACTATTACTGCAGGTCCAAAGACAGGAATGATTTTTGTTTTAAGCTCTTGGAGTTCAGAGTATCTTCAGCACATGGGCTGTTAGATCTTTCTTAAATTACCAATTGGCACATGGGCTGTCAGAGAAGTTATTTTTCACTTGCCTGTGCCCTTGCTCGTCAAGTTAAAGCTTCAGAGCTTTAACTGACCAAACATCTGAGCTTCAGGTCTAAGCTCAGATGTTTGGCCAGTTCAGCAACTAGAAGTGCTCAAGTGGCACTGTAGCTAATGTGGTAGTGTTTGGGGGTGGGATGTGTGCTTGCTGTTGAGTTTTGTTTGTTTGTTTTTGTTTTAGAATAACCAGGACCAGCAAAGAGATTTAAAACACAGTCTGTTGAAATTGGCTTTGCATCCTTCAGGTAGTTTGTTGGCAGATATAGTGGATCATTTTAGATGTATATGTATTCTGTGGTGGAGGCAGTGTCTTGCTGCATGTTCTGCTAGTTAAATTTGGGGGCACAGACTCCTATACATTGTTGTACCTTTTATTAAGCCCTTGATTTAAAATCTTCATTATAACTTTTTTAGCCTTTATACTTTACTATATACAGAATTGTAATCCTTTCTGAATATTTTGTACTTCATAGGTTTTCTTTGTGAACAGGAGCCTTTACCTGTCTTTGCCTCTTTTGAATTTAGTTAAGGTTTCATTATGCTTGGATGTAAAGCAGTTCACTCATAATTCTGAAATTTCTGTGTATTCTTTCTGTTTTCTGTTCATTAGATTTGGCTTGCAGAGGTGTTCACAGTTAGTGAAGAATAGTGTGTTACCACCTCAAGCTCTTACTCTCGGTACCCTGAATAGACTTGTATTTCCACTGATGTTGCATAAGTAGCAGAAATACTTTGTGGTTCAAGAGATCTTCAGTGCACCTAAGGCAGACGTGGAAAACTTAGTGTTGTGAAGCAGGAGACCTTTCTTATATGTGGTTTGCAATGTTGTGAGCTTTCTCATATTTGTCACAATATGACCAATATATAAGGGATTTTTTTCCCCTGCTTGGAAACATGTTTGTAGGACTTTTAGTCTTTTAAGACTAACAGGGGGTGAAATTTTACTGTCTTAAGAAGAAGGTTGAGCCATAGAGTCAGCAAACAAAAGACGTAGAAGGGTATGGTTCTATACTTTTGTTAAAAATTAAACGCCAGAAATTGTAGGATACCATCAGCAGAGCAGAAGGTCATGTTGGTCAAGTAATGTTAGTTTGACGCTCTGCAGAGCACTCAAATGTGCTGGTATCTGGTCACTGAAAGCAGACTATTGATGTAGCAGGTACTTTGACATGCCAAGTCACAGTTTAGCAGTGCATGTGTGAATAAGCTCTGGGGAAACCTCAGCTATCTGAAAGAGGGAGATGGAAATAAAAACAGCATAATGCAGATTTTTTTAATTGGGTTATGTTTCTTCTAACTTAAAGCACAGCTCTAAACTAATACACTTTCTTTTGTGGATGTAAGATCTCTCAGGGCAACAATTGTCTAAATTGAATTGATTTTATTGGCCTGCAGTTGTTTCCTTACTGTGTTGCATCTATTGTTCTGTTTACCTTCTGTCAGAATCTGAAAATAAGATGCTGTGCAGCTGCTATATCTGTTGTTAACGTTTGCAGACCAGACACATTTTTCCTTAATTTGTAGGCTGTGGAGCATTCAGACTTTCTTACTCGGTCACTTTCTTGTGAGCACGCCTGCTTGATGCTTCAGCTGTTAAGTCTACAGTGAGCTCCTTTACCTGTTTTTTTAATATTAGGCAAAAATGAAGTAACTGCTATTGAAAAGTTGTTAGAATCAGGATTTGCACAGTGCCACAATTACTTAATGACCCCAGAGCAGTGGCTGATTCACTGTCTACATGCTGCAAACTGCATCTGTCACGAGAAGCTGGATGGCATCTTGGCAGAGCAGTGCTGGCCCTGAGCTGTACTCTCTGGCAGAGAAGGAGAGTCAGTTGGATAAGAACATGGGGAGAGAGTATGGAGTGTCTGAGAGATGGGACTAGTTGACCAGCTGGGACGGTTGCAGTGCTTCTCCATTCTCTGAGATGTTCTGAGTTTGGCAGGTTGTTGGTGTGTGACGGGTAAGAGGAAAAGTATAAGGTATGAATTGATCAGTGCACGTGACATCAGCTAGTACGTAGGTGCCCAGCACAGGCAGGGTGGGAAATATGTGGGTGAGGAGGGCAGGACCATTTGGTCCATGGTAGCCTTAGATACTAGTTTTCATTTTTTACTGTCAGACCCGATTGTCTTTGCTTGCAGCGTTGTCATTTCTCAGTAGCTGGTAGCACAGAGCTGTAAATTGCCATCAAATGGCAAACATTTAATCCCAAAACTTTGCTTTGTTGTAATTGTTGATGTGGTATGCTGAAGGCCTTCTGCTCATGTATGTCCCTGGTAATAACAAGCTACAAACATCGCCTGTTGACTGCTTATTGTAAACTGCATAATAAGCTGGAGAGAACAAATTGTCTATGCTGTGTTCTTACGGTATTAAGAATGATACCATTTATTTCTCAGAAGATGTTACTGGGACAACATTGGGACTTTATAAAGTTATTTTCTGCAAGATGTGGAATATAAATACCTGAACAGCTTTCCAGTACCTTAACTAGCATATGCCATGACATGTGAACTGTGCCTATGTGCTGCTGTTTCCCTCTGCTTTTTATAATAGATGGGTAGGCAAGTATTCCTTTGTGCAACTTCCCTGAATTTTGTGCTGTGATTCCCTATTTTTATAGACCCTCTGTTGGTATATGAGGTGGAATATCTGTGTTTCCTGTGCAGCACAGTGCTTTTAGTGGCTGATTAGAATGAGTTGTGAGTTTGCCTTTGGCTTCCATATGGGAAAATAACCCACCAGTTCAAGGTAGCTTAGCATCATTTGGAAACTGTTGCTTTTTGGTAGAATTCTGAGTCAAATAGGCAATGGGTCTAGTTTTCATTCTGTAGAAATGGAAAAATAAATGTGGTGTAAGTCATTCTTGCAGACTACAAGTATGGACTTCCTTGATAAGGAGGAAAGATGTATAAACATGAGCTTGATATTTTGAGAGTATTAAAAATTAATACTTAAATCATACAAACTTTTTTTTTCGTACTTTCTCTGTAATTTTTTTGGTAGAAATAAGCTGCCAACTGAGTGCTTTTACAGTGATAAGTTTCCCTAGGTAGTCATGCTTATGATTTGAAGCATTTGAGAAACTTAAGGATACTGTAGATGGATAAATCTGGAAACTGTTTTGCATAGAACTAGCTTTAAGCTAGTAAGATCTCTGAAAACCTTTGAGTAATTCTGGTATGTGTACAACTACAAGACAGAATGAAAATTTGTTTGAAATCTAGTTCTCAAAGTTGTTTAGCTTCTGTCACATTACATCTTCATTTGCTTTGGTTGTGTTGGTGTGTGCTTTTGGCAAACAATTCTCTTTTCTTTTGTGTTTTGTTGTGGGACAAGCAGGGTGTAGCTTTGGTGTATGTAGTAATATTTACACCTGAGGAACATGCATCTCCGTGGACAGCTCAACAAATGTTTGCAAATAGATATAGAAGAAAACAAAACTACTGTTGTTTAAATCTTGAGTTAGGCCTTTAATGGCTGGGCAGCTTTTTTGGCCTCAAGCATCTAAGCAACATACCCTGCTTTTCTTCCCTGGGGTTCTGTTTCCATGACCAGTCAGTTGACTGTGCAGAGCACAGGTTTCTTACTGGGTAGATGGGCTGCAATATTAGGGTGAGGAATACCTTTGGGTTTTGATGAAAATCCTAGGGACATATTGACTTATCTAGTTACTTGTAGTGTACACTTATTAACATGAACTTGTCTTTTTTCATGATGGGCTTATTAATATTGTGTAGAGTTGGAGGAAGAGGGATGACTCTAATCACATGAAAAGAAAATGAAAGATTGATCTTGACTCCGCCTACTTCTCACCTTTAAAAATAAGGCCATGATGAAATATGTAAAATAATGAATAGTACAAAAACAAGGTGAGCTAGTACCTTGTTTTTGTCTCATAATACAAGAAGCATAATCAACTAACTGAACGTGTGGCATTCTCAAAACCCTTGAATTCTTTCCACACATGAATAATGAGGCCTTTCTGGATCATACACCTTTGTCACTGAAGCCACTAAGTTAGCAAGATTTAAAGAAGATTGGGTTACTTTGCTATGCAGGGTTGTTGATAGGTAATAGTGATACAAGTTTTGGTAGGTTTGGGGGGGTTGTATTTGCTTTTAACTGCTAATAAGGGAGCGATGGGCTCATTATCCTGCCCTTATCTAGCTCCTTCTGCTGTCTCCAGAGGTACCAGGATCTCACTACACAGATTTTGCGGGCACGCCTTTCACAAGTCCTTAGTATTTTAGCAATACCTCTAATTGTCCTCCAACGTTTGCTGTCTGTTCTCCCACATCTTATTTCAAGATACTCATTTTGTATGTTCTGCTGTAACCTGCTGTTTAGGCAAGCAGTAGTGTGCGCTGCTATTGCCTGGTTTTCAAATGTCTGTTTTCCATGTGTGCTGATGGACCAGGCGTTTTCCTGATTGTTGGGCTGTGGAGGCACTGAGCAAATACCGTTGTGGGCCACATGGTGTGTAGGGTTCAGCTACACAGTGTTACAGTAGTTGTCTATCAATGGATTGTTTTTTATTCAAATCCAACTACTGGTTATACTGTCTTTCGACTTGATGGTTTCCTTAGTACTTACTACTTGTATGTGTAATTTAAGGTTGCTTTTCTTCTTTGAATTGATTAGTAGCTGCTTGCCAGTGCTGCAATATCAGAAAACAAAAAAGTGTTTCACTTCCCCAAAATCAAAGTTTGGTGTGTTAGGGACTTTTCACTCTTCTTTTAGAGAGTTGTTTAAAATGGAACCCATTTACATTGTTTATAGAGCTTTTAAGAGTATGTATAGCATGTAGCTTTGAAGAGACTGATGAATTTTGACAGCCAAGAATTCTCAGATAGGAGCATGATCAGAATACTGTGAACAGTTTTGTAAATGCTTAAATGCAAAAGTTACATTGGTAGCATGTACTCCTACAAGCCTCTCTTATCTGACTGTCACATTCTACCTTTGAAATGGAACTTTTGCTATTCACCCTGAATGTAGGATTAGACCATTATTTAAGGTCTAATCTGAGGCTGCAATTTTGGTGGAGTTCATCCATTTTTTAATTTAAATTAAGGCTATAATTTCAATATGCTTAAATGGCTACTGGGGGAAAGGCAGACTACTTGAGAAAGCTTTTTAATATTTTAAAAGCTGTGTAGTATTTCCATGTGAACCTCTGCCTGCTGATTTAAAAAAATATTAGGTATTGCAAGCATTTTTTGTGATTTACTGGTGAGGTAATAGTAGTCAGTGTATACTCAGAGTAAATTTGACAAGTTCCATTTTCCATTGTTTCTTGATTTAAGTGAGTGACTTAGATCTTGAGGACTCAGATCTTGGGGATGAGGAGGAAGGAAAGGTAACAAAATCTCCTAAAAAGGCAGAGCTACTCACTTCCATTTATACAGTTGAGTCAAAATGATAATGAGTACCACAGGAGAGAGAGACAATTTTAAAATCTTGGTTTTTATTTTGTTACCAACTTTGTTATAGGTTGTCTATGAGCAAGAAGGAGTTTTCATACATTCATCCTGTGGAAAAAATGATGACCAGGACAGCTTAATACCAGGAGTACTACGTGTCATAGAAAAGGTATTTGCATAATACAGTTGTGGAAACTTCGTATATTTGTTGATGAAGCATGTAATATGTTTGGCATATCTTAAATGTCTTTTAAGTATAGGATTTCATAAATGAACAAATGTCATATAATGGTTGACATTGTCTGCATCATTTTTATATATGTGTAAGTTGCGCCATAGTCATGCTGTAAGTAGGGATACGTACTTTCTTGTGTAATATTGGATTTTTTTATGATTATATTGTAGGACAATGAAGTAATAGTAGACTGGAGACCACTGGATGATACTTTGGATACTTCTAATATCCTCTGTGCTGGAAAGGTATGCTTGTTAGTTATCGGCGTTCTTCATTCTGTTTCTCCAGAGATTTGATTTTATGTTAATTTATGCATAGATGATCTCATAACTGGAAGCAAAATCTATTGATGTGATTATCATTGGTATTAATAGCTACAAGTAGGAATTGTATTTGTGGACTGCAGCCCAGTTAAGGTTATTGGGATATATGTGTAGGTGACTGTATTTAGTTTTCACTTGGTTAATATATAAAATAAAGGGGACAATCTGTATGAATAGTAAGTGTATCACGGTCACTGGTCCCCTTGGACCTACTGTGTTGTAGTCTGGTGATTCACTCTTCATAATTAGACTCAAAACAAGGAGGTACTGTTCTAATGCAAAATAAAAATAGAAGTCTATGTAAGTTCCAAGATCCAGTGGTGTGTGGTATTTAAGTGGTATTAATAGGATGTGAGTAAAGAAGAAGAAATATTTAAGTTTTACATTTAAATAAAAAGTTTGTTGGTAGCGTCTGCAGGAGAGGCTAGGATATTTTAATGCCATGTTGAATTTATTAAGTAAAACCTCTTTTATAAGCCTTAAGTTAAAATTTCCTGAATTTAACTGTATCGTGTTTCTTAGGATTTTATACTAGAGATCCTTTTAATCTGTGAAAATGAAGATGCTTATTCTTGTTGAATCTGAGAAACTAGCTCAACTTTCATGCCTTGTTTTTTGATCATCACTTTTTCCTCCCCCCCCTTCAGGATTCTAGTTCTGTTGTGGAATGGACTCAAACTCCTAAAGAAAAATGTTCCCGAGGAGCAGACCGTCCAAGTAGTTACGAAGCAGAATGGGACATGGTCACCACAGTCTCTTTTAAAAAGAAACATCATTCAAATGGAGGTACATAAAAAAATAAGTGTGGGAGTTTTGTTTTTTCTTTATGGTAACTTGTAATGGAAGAATTGCCTTTTACATACAGTAAAATGGATTTTATTAGGAATTGAAAAGTTGAGAGTTGTTTGTGGTAAGAGGTGAATCTCTGGGTGTGGAAAAAAATCACAACAGAATAGACACCATCTGCCTCCAATCTAATTTTTTCTTTAAGTTGCTAGAGAATTGTATTGAAAATAAATGTTAAATCTAACTTCTTGCTGTGACAATCATTAGATGATGTAGCAGTTCTACCTGCTTTGGGCTCTTGCATTCTTTCAAACAAATGAAATTGGAACTAGATGTCGTGTTAGAAAGGAAAATGAAAACATCAGCAATTTACTACTCAAATGCTTTTCCATACTGCAACAGCAGGGGGAGATGAAATGTGTAGTTATGTGGTACATGGGTCTTGTTATAGCCTCTCTTTTACTTTAGCTAGATAATTTTATAGCTATACCTTTTTTGTTATAGTGTCTCAGTAGACATGTTGTAAAAAAGGAAAAAAAACAAAAAGGAGTCGGGGAGGAAAGGACAGTGATTCTCAAGTAATTTTTTTCTCTGATTCTCCTGTGGTATTTTTCTTTATAATACTTGTTTTCCCCATATTATTTCTTGGTCTATAACTGGGAATCATTGTGCTTGTTTCACCATATCTGGGGTGGTTTTAAATGTCATTATGTCATGTATGAGTGCAGGGTTTGGACTTAAAATTGTAAATGTTTTTTTGGGTAAAGCCACAGTCCTTGCTCCCACAATACTTTGTTTGAGAGGAGCTTTAAGCGCTAGCACCATGTAAAGCTAACACCAGCATCTGGCATAGGATGGTCTATTATGTCACTGCTTTGTATTGATTTTTTTATCTTTAGGCATCAGAGTATATCTTCATCCAGGCGGGTGTCAATGAGCACTACTGACTTGGATTATGCTTTTGTCACTTCTTGCTTATTTCCAATTGCTCTAATTTGATAGGGGCAGGCCACAGGGTTTGCCAGATTGCCTCTAGGCATGCTGGAAAATTTGTGTCCTCTGGTAAAGTAATATTTAATGCCTTCTCATTAAATGTATATAGTCTTGGACAGAGTGTATATACATGTTTGTATACATGGGAGAGAGGGGTGAGTGTGGAGACTTTCAATTCCTTCTCCCTTACTTTGGTAGTAGTCTTACAATACCTGGCTAATACTGTGCGTGATACATAGCATAGAGTATTGTATATCACATTTAGTTTAGTAGTACCTGGTAGAGGTGTTGATGTGATTCAGCTTGCTGAATTTGATACAGCAGTTGTACGTTTAACTCCTGGATCGCTTTGTAAACTGTAGGGACAGCTTTAGGGGAGCAGTCTGATGCACTTGCTCAGTATTTTAGAAGTCTGTAGAAGATGAGGGGTACAAAGAGAAATCCAAAAATAACAGTTACAGTAGTTACAGGATGCATTTTATTATTAGAACCAATGCTGGGTTTTGGGTTTGGGATTGTTTTTTAGGAACAGTGATAGATACGATGCATTTGTAATTTCTAAAACTGGAAGTCTAACTAAAATTATGTGGTGACTTTGTTTTTAAGATGTTACAGCTCATGCAAATGGAGAAAGCAAGTGGTCGTTCCTGTTCAGTTTGACAGATCTGAAATCAATCAAACAAAACAAAGAAGGCATGGGGTGGTCTTATTTAGTCTTCTGTCTGAAGGATGATGTGAAGCTTCCAGCTCTTCACTTTCATCATGGAGATAGCAAGCTATTGATTAAATGCCTTGAAAAGCATGTTGTGCTGAATGAGTAAGTATCAGACAACCCTTAGTTCTGATTTAAATATGGATTACTGGTTTATTTTTTTAATTTTGTAATTAATTTCAGATTAATGCTGAATGGTGTGTTTTCCTTCCCTTTTTTATTAGTAGAATCAATTTGCAAGGTGATGGAAATGGTAATTTCACATATGCATTTGGAATGTAGGCTGAAGTTTTAAAATTGTTGGATCAATTTATGAACTCATTTAGAATCTGTTGAAGAGTTATTAGCTCCATAATACTCTAGTAGCTCCCTCTAGTGGGTACAGAGGCTTCTGATGAACGCTCAGTTAAATCCTTCTTCATGAACCACTTCTATTAAATGGGATAATCTGTGTTAAAATCTGATCTTCTACTTTACGTGAAGTATCTGAGTATTGACATCAGTGTGTGAGGTAACTTATAGTACTGTCAACTAAATCAATTTGTATATACAAGTTTTCCCCTGGAATTCTGTTCCCCTGTAATTTCTCGCTGTGGGGAGTGTTTCACACTTAATCTTTACTCTTCAGATCAACTTTCTGAATGTAAACATAGTTAGGCCCTAATATGGTGTTAAATACTTGGTTTTTGTTATGTATTTATATTGCATTACCTCTAAGTTTTTCTCTTGGATAAAAGCCTTTTTCATTGGCATATCATAAATGCGGAATAAAATAAAATGTTCTGCTCTCACCATGTAGGCATAAGTATAATTTAAGAAGGCAGCGGGGTAAATAAGAGTAGGTAGAGCATGAAGTGTAACAGATACATTGATGTTACACCTGTTACAGGTGTAACAGGTATTCTGTTTTCAAAAGTGTTTTGTTATCACTTGGAACGTAATATTATGGTGACAGATTTGAAGGTGGAGAGCGAAATGGCTGTGGGAATCCTTATAGAGGGCTCTTCTCATGTTGGTAGCATCAACGAGGTCAGATTTGCCTTTGACAAATAGGAATGGCTGTTGCTGAGTAATACTCGTTTTTGAAGGCTTTGACAATGTCAAGATGTGGTGTTGAAGGTGATGATAATGAGAAGTTTTCAACTGCTTGGAGAAGGTAGTATGGTCAGTGTGACCAGTTGGTGAAATGGTAATGGCTGTAGCATTGTATGTAAGCTTCTTAAGGGGAGAATTCAAGAAGAGCGAAGGAGAGGCTATAGGGGACAAGATAAAGATGTAAGTAAGAATATTCTCTGTGCAACTGTAGATTAGGAAATCCTGGATGACAACTTCATCTTAAATCCTGAGTTTTTTCTTCAAAGTTCCCTTCGAGTTCTCCCTTAAACCTTCTTTAATTTGTTTCCTAATTTCACTAGTTCTTCACTACTAATTCCTGTACCATGTACTTAATGAACAGGACCAAGTCTTAAGTAGGCCTAGTGAGTGCATTTGACAGTGTAGTAAACTGGTTTGCATTGACTTAATCAAAACTTTGTTCTTGGGATTAACTGTCCACTAAAAACTTTAAAATTTTAGATGAAGATTTTCCCTTATGCCTTCTTTACAGTTAGTCCACTTGAGGCTTTAACAAAAGCAATTTAGAACTAATGAGTTCATGCTGCTGGGTTTTTTAATTGCCGCTATTTAAAGAGCTTATTTGAATATGCATATGTGTGTATATACACACACACATATATATACAAATATGAAAAGTAATAAGCAATGGAAAAGTTGATAATTAAAATGTAGTACTGCAACTACAGATCTGTTATACTTGCATTAATTTTGGAGTTCTGTGTGTTTAATGTTGAGATACATGGTCTAAGCTTATTTTATATTTAAAGTTTTTTGCTCAAAAGCATAAATACTTACAATAAGATACTGCTCTGCTATGTAACAAGTTGTTTTGTCTTTTCATATTCAGGAAGTTTTTTGTATCTTTGGACTTTATGGTTGAAAGTTTTGGAAAAAAACCTGCAGGAGTCTAAACTAACATACCAGAATATTTAAAACCATGTTATGAAGTTGGACACCTAAGCTCCTATAAGTCAGACACCTAGATTCTGTCCAGCATTTGGTTGTCAGTTTGTTACTGCACGTGTTAGGTAGTTTGTGTTACTCACAGGCATTATTTTCAGTTTTATTGAGTCATGTGCTGCAAAAAATTATACTCCATGTTGCTATGAAAACTTAATGTTTATTGGCGAGTCACTGAATGAAAATGAAATGGATAGTGATTTTGGGTCCTGTTTCAAACACTGTCTCTTTCAGATAGTCCATGGTGAATGAGCGGGTGCTTGCCATTCTTCCTTTATTTGACCCAGTGGATTCTTAGTTCTTGTCCACTGTAGCTTCTTGTCAGGTGATACGGACATTACTCCTGGGACAGTGCAAAGCAGTAGCTGTCAGGTGGGGAAAAAACTGTATAAAGAGAGGCAGTCACGTCCTCATGTGTCTGATGTCAAAATAAGGCATTGGCCTAGGGTTTGTGCAGTCTGACCCAGCAGCTATGCTCTTGGGGTCTAGGAATGCTTATCAGATGGAGTTCCGTGCTAAGGCAGGAGAACTTGAGGTGATGTTAGCATTCAGGACACGCTGAGCTGCTTAATATTGCCACCTCAAATTGATGAATGCAACAGTAGATACTTCTGGAACTTTAAAGCTGAGACAGCTGTGGAAATTTAATTTGGATGAAGTTAAGCATTGAGCTGAGCAGGAACTTTGTTTCAGGTTTCTTACTTAAATTCCTGTCTTCAGTTAAGTTGTGCTTCTGGCACCAAATTCTTTTCTATGGTCCTGAATTATGATGACTTTTTTTTTTTTAAGTAAAGCAAAAACCAAATATGCCACGTAAGTTGTTTCCTAAGGGTTATTTGTGCTTTAGTACATGATATATCTAAGCTCACAACCTCTTTTAGGAAAAGATGTTTACTCAACTTTCTGGATGTCATAAGCAAATACTTGGCAGCATAATTACTTGTTATCCCAACCTCTAATTTATAATATATGGGATATTGATGTTAAGGCAGAAGGTTTAGCTTTTCTCTAAAATATCTTTGTCATAGGTATTTTCTTCCTTCCTATAACCTCAGAAGTTTTTGCCCTTCTCTAACACCATTCTTTACAAAATGTCATGTCATTGCTGAGATTAGTGTGTTAAATTTGAACAAAATATTTGTAATTTGTTGCTTTAAAGCTTATGTGCTTCGTAGTTTGGCAGTACCAGTCTAATATTGAGAAACCACTGCATGTTGGGATGATACTTTCTAACTCACAGTATTATGAGTAAGTGTTTAATAAAGTGTCTAGCTCACAAACTTATTTTGAACATTACCCAAGTAGCTGTTGATACCCAACTGGCTGTCCAGAGAGAATTTTTAATTAAAATGGAGATTTTGGTACAAAGTTGTTTTTTTTTTTTTTTTTAGTTAAGGAAAACATGATACATGACTCAGCCTTTGCCCCTGTGCTGCTTTTTAGCCAAAGCCAGTTGAACTTCATTAACTGTTGCTGCCTCAGAACTATGACTGTGGTGTCTGGCTGTCTCAAAATGAGATCTCTTGTTGCCTTTCATATCCGTTGGTGTTAACAGTGTCCTGTCCTGTTGGAATGGGAAAGAGATAAGACTTATTAAAGTTCTTATCTTTGACTTTAATAACATGGTAGATGATGCAGGTACTAATAAAAGTAAAAGTAATTTTTCTTTCAAAGACTAGATATAGCGGATTTAAACTTCGGGGGAGAGCAGTAGAGAGGTATTTTATAAATGATGTAAGTCTGTGTGATGGATTAGAGTCAGATGGTGAAGTGTTTGGCTTTTCTCTGGCTGGCCACCAACTCAAGGCTTGAATGTCAGTCTGGCTTCTGAGCTGTTCTCTCTTCTGTCACATATTGAGCTGTAAATTGGTGATTCAGGACCTGGTTAATAAATTGATGGGGTATCTGTGCCAGAGGAGGGGAGAAGATGGGGCAAGGGGTAGGGGGGAGGTGAGAGCAAAAGAACAGATTAAATACTAGGAGCAGAGTGGTTCTACTGTCTTTGTTACCGTTTTCATCTGCCTGTGCAAGTCTGTCAGAGAAGCAAATGTTATATTGAAGAACAAGAGTGTACAAATGCAGTGAGTTAGGCCAAATCGGGTTTGTGTTCATTTAGCTTTTGGAATCTACACAGAAACATTTGCAGGGCTGTACTGAGATGGTTCTGTTTCACAGCACAATGGATGTTATGGTTTTTAAGCTCCTATCAGTATGAATTAGCATTATTCTGACAGTAACTGTTGTAGTACTGTTTGTTAGGAATTTGTTAATGTGCTTTCATACATTGAAAAGCAGTTTGTATTCCTTAATGTAATGTTTTACAGGATGCCTTAATGTAAGATTTACTAATTGGTAAAAGAAATTCTTAACTGTATATGATAACATGGACTCTTTTCACATCCTCTATTATGTTAAAGGAGTTTTAGTGTATATGTGTTGAGCCTGATGATGTCTTATTAATTTCTTTTCCTGTGTCACCTTTTTTTTTGTCCATTGTCAAATACGGAAAATTATAGTTGAAGAAAACTTTGTTTACATGTGGGTGATGGGTTATCTTCCAGAGTAACTTCTCAATAGCATCATGATTTTTCAAAGAATGCAAGAGTACAATTCTGAATTAATATGATGAGTAATCTTGTGAAAAATGAAAGTCCTGTTTTGTAGTGTGTCAGCTTGTGAACTTGTGCCAAGAGCTAAGAGCGATCTTGCATGAAACCTACTTTCTGTGCACATAACATGAAATGTGACTTGATAGAACAGTAAATGTTCTAAACACATTTTCAGGAAGAACTGGTAGTACTTACAGAAACCCTTTTTAATTTAATTTTTTTTTCAGATCTCCACAGGATAAACGGATTCTTCTTGTGAATTCTCAGAACAAGTCTCTGTCTCAGTCTTTTGAAAATCTCTTTGATGAACCATCATATGGCTTGTTACAAGTATGTGTTATCTTTGAATTTTTTATTCTGAAGACATTTATTAAAAAAACTCGTCCTACCACATCACGCAAATATTTTCTTCTACAATTCTGCCATTGTAGAAGCACTGACTGTATCCTAAAACAAATGCTTAATATAGAAAGTACACTTATAAGTTATTTTCTATGTTCTAATAAGTTCTTAACTTCCTTGTGGTACTATTTCAAACCTATTCAGGTTAGTGTTGTCTTTGATCCTGTACATTTTGGTACAGATAGCTTTAGAAAGAAGGAAAAATTTTTAGGAGTTATCAAAATGTATTAATTAGAATTTTCTGGATTTTCCTTGACTAAATGTTCTTTTACTTGATGCTTTCTGACAGTTTTTAAGAGATGTTGGAAATATAGCAGCAACAAGCACAATATTGCCTAAAAGCTTCTTTTTATGTTAAAATTGCTTATCATTTGGTGGGGCTTGTTAACTCGTGAAAGTCAGCAGCAAAATTTCCAGTAACTTGAATGAGGCCAGAGTTTAGACCCACTGATTTGTTTAATTAAAGAAAATCTTAATGAGTGAATTACATTAGTTTCTGAACTTAATTATCAAATCAAGTTTTGTGTGAGATTCCTATCAGAGTACATGATGATTCAAGATGTTTTCTCTAGGAAGGTAGAGAAGCTAGGTATAAGGAAGACATTTTTGTGGCATTAATCACTGGAAGTAGATCTGATCCATTTTTATATGTGGATGTCAGGCTTACTGAGTACACTGCTATGCAGTATTTCAAATTGATCAGAAATATTATCTTAATACTTAATCTTTTTTAAAATATTGTAATGAAAGTACTGTATGAAACTACTGATACATGAAACTTCAATAATGTTGAGACTGACAGTGCTTTTCCTGTTGTTTTGCTTTCTTTGAGTACAAGACTTCCAAATAATCTGAGGCTTTTTGTATTTTACTTGTTTATAACACAGAAACTGAAGAAAGATCCATACACAGTAACAATGGGAAGATTTTCCAAAGTCACAAACTATATTTTTGACAGTTTCCGTTTAAGTGACCCTTCAACTCAAAGGAGACCACCATCAGAAATGGCAGACTTTCTCAATGATGCTATTCCAGGGCTAAAGATAAATCAGCAGGAAGAACCAGGATTTGAAGTCATTACACGAGTGAGTGCGTAAATTAATATGATATGGATGCATTGATTCTTTTTATGCACATCCTTAAAGGAGTGGTAGGACTAAAGCTTTGTGAGTTATACTGTTCATACCTCACGATTGTGTTGGATGGTGCCCGACCATTTATTCACAAGAGTAAGATCATTATCAGCTAATTCTAGAATATGTAACTTTGATCCCTGCAAATAGGAGTTTTATTCTGAAAGAAAGTTTGTCATTACTGAAATGAGAATGCTATCTTAGAGTCAGTACCAAGAAAAGTGGCCCATTTCATGTTTAGTGTTTCCTCTGGTCAGATAGACGTATATTAAGTAAAATTGGGGTATACAGGTTAATAACCAGCTTTCTTGGCTAATGACTTTAACATTTCAGTTTGTTTTAAGAGGGTTAAGAAGATCAAAACGAAGTATTTAATTGGATGATTAATGTCTAGGGTGTATAAATGTACAGATTTATGTATGAATTGAACTAAATCTAGAATGAGCTTGTAATTGGATCATGAGTCACTGTGTGTGGGCTCCTGTTGGTGTCTTTTACAGGTTGGTGGAAAAAGTTTATTTTTAAATGTTTGTGATTAGGATTTAAGCTGATAACATATTTTTAGAGTGTTAAACTGTTTTGAATGTTACTTTTCCCTTAAGTTCAAAATAGTGTTAATAACTTAGTAGTAGCTGTGTGAACTATGTAATTCTAAAAACTTGCCATCTATCATTTAATCCCTTAATTTATTGACAAAAAAAGTATGATGAACGCTACATAATTTAAAATAATACTGTTCTGTATGTCTTAATCTGGCAAATTCTGACTTCTGAAGAGTTAGAACAGAAATTGACTTTGTTGTTGCCATCATCAAAATATTTTTAGAAAGTAAGGAATTACTGTATGTTCAATTCTGCTGTGCTTAAACCTGCAATTTGGGAACTGAGAGAGACTAGCCACAAACTGAAACCTTGTTGGGTGTTAGTTCTGAAAGCATGTGTAGTCTTGTTTTGGGGTTGTTTTGTTTTGTTTTAAGGCAGTTTTTTCTGAACTCCTAAGTCTCTTTCACTCTTACCCTCCTCTCCTTGGAGAGAAAGGTAGGGGAGAGCATCTGTCATTTGCTTCAGTGGTCAGTCGGGCCCAAGCCATGGCAAACAGTGTACTTAAAATTGATCTTTAAGTCACACTGTGCAGTCTGTGTGGGCGTATCATCTCTGAACCCAAGTAGTTTTTCAGTTCTTTTTTAAGATGCACTGGTGTGTATTAAGAATGTGCTTTTGAAGTGAAGCTCCCTATTGTCTTGTTTGCTGTGTTGTACATACCTAATACATTTCTAGTTGCATAGAGAATTTTAGTTCATGGGAAGCTAGTTCAGAGGTGTTTGCGGGGGTAGAAGGTTGTTTAAAACACACATAAATCCTCCTCTAAAACCTGAAATACTAACATGTATACCCAGGTCCTCAACACAGTGTCTTGTGCTAAAGATCTGCTTGCCTTGGTCCATGCTACTTGCTAATGTGGACACAGCCTCAGATCCTTAGAGGAATGCTAGCTGAGGTATGCACATGTGGCAGTACAGTTGCACTGAATATAAGCAAGTGGCAAGCTTAGTACTATTTGTGCAGTTGTTTAAAACTACTGAAGCACTTCAGTGGGATTCATATAACATGTTTGCCTGTGTTTCAGATCGATCTCGGAAAGCAGCCTGAAGTTAGTAGAAGAGAGCCTGTGTCGGCTGAAGAGTGGGCTAAGAATATGGATTCTGAAGGAAGAATTTTGGATGTGGACTACATAAAGCGATTGATATTCAAAGGGGTAACTTAGTTTTCTGAGGTCAACAAGACCTATGCCTCATTCTCATGACTATACTTCAGCAGTTGAATGAGACTCTCTTGATCAAGAGAATAGGATATGATTCAGCTAGTACATTTTTGTCATTTAGAAATCATGAATGTTACTTGGAAAGATTTCTCACAAATAGTAACCTTGAGTGAACACTAGTATTTTTGACTGCTTGGAAGATTCATTTGCATGTTGGCTGCATCTTGTAAGATGAAAGTATTTGTTTAAAAAAAATAAATAAATGGAAGTCTAGTCCTCAAAATCGGTGTGTGGTGAGACCAGAAGTTTGGCAGTTAGGCAGCATGCTGTTTAAATCTTTAAAATTTAAGGTACTTTTTTTGCTTCTTAAAGTTTCTGATGCCCATAAGGTTTTTATTTCCAGCAGTTAAGTAAAGAAAAATCTTTTGTCGAGTTTCTTTTTCGTCTTCTAAGGATGAATCTAATACTTCTACAATTTTTTTGCCTCATCATATTCTCTTCCTCCTGTTTTCTCCAAGTGTGATGCCTAGCTAGCAGATAAGATTTGGCTACAATGTAAAAAGAAGCTTACTTCTCTTCTAAGTTGTTACTTTAAGAAGTGTTGTATCACTATAGGAAGGTTTCCTCACAAAAGTTAAATAGTCTTTTTGTTAATGTCTCATATCCATTTTTCCCTAGGGTCTCTGCCATACTTTAAGAAAAGAGGCATGGAAATTTCTTTTGGGGTATTTTCCTTGGAATAGCACTAAAGAAGAGAGAGCAAATCTGCAGAAAAGGAAAACGTGAGTACAGCAGGGGTTTTGTTACAAAATAAATTAAAAAGCCTCTTTTTTTATTAAGGCATGTAATGATGTAGAAAGCTTTTTTTGAAGCTTGAAAGACAGCTGCTAAAGGTTATTGAATGCAAAGAAGTGTGTGAGACTTTCTTTAAATGGATTGTTACACTAAAGTAAAAATATTGTATAAACAGGGTTTAGTTATCCTATTTATGCCAAAGAAAAAATTGAATGAATGAATGCTTCTATAAAGAAAGAAATGTAGTAACATAGTTTTGGTTTCAAAATTATCTTCCTCCAGGGATGAATATTTCAGGATGAAACTGCAGTGGAAATCTGTCAGTGAGGAACAGGAAAAACGAAATTCAAGATTAAGAGATTACCGGAGTCTTATAGGTAAATTTAGATTTAGAAACATACCTAACTGCAAAAGTTCATACACTTGTACAATTCATTATGAAGTTGAAAAAACATAACCCTTTGAGTAACCTGTATGAAGAGGCACTAAAAACTAATGTTGCTGTTTTCAGAGGTGTCTAAACTCTGTTATATACTTAACACCAAAACTTTCTTAACCAGAGTAATTCAGAGGTTTACACATCAGTGTTACAGAATAGCTGGATTTTTTATCTTCCTTTACAAAAGACCCTTTACAAAAGAAAAGTTATTTCATGATGTAGTTTTACTTGGAATGCCATTAAAATAATGACATACAATAAGAATGTGAAAACGTGTCCGTTTAAATTTTAAAATTTCTTACAGGGATTTGTTTATGTGCATTCTGACTTGTGGGGTTTTATACCTATTTTTAAAAATTTTGTCAAGTTCTGCTGTGTATTAGCAGTTTGTGTCCTCAGTTCTCTTTGGTAATGAGATTTGGACACCAGTGTTTAGGATTATTAAATAGAGATTCAGGAGATAGATTTAGTCCATATCTCAGAATAACAAAAATTTTACCCTATTTCATCCGGTTACTCAAGAGGCAAGCTGAAAGGGTTGAGCAAGTCTAATCTTAGTAGATTAGTAAATTAAATTTTTAGAGAGTGTGTGTGTTAACAGGAAAAAATCTATTCAGAGCTTAAAAAAGGCTGAAGTTTTGTTTCTCTTGAAGCAGTTCTGTTCCGTTTTAAGTGTTTGAAATATAAATGACAATATTAGGCTTAGGTTCTAAAATAAATCCAAAACTACAAAATACTATTTTTATTAAAGTGCACTCAAAATTTTGCTTATTTCAATACATCAATCTGGAATTTCACATTTTTAAAGCGTATGCTATATGCTTGGTATTTTTGAGGCATGAAAACTACCTGATTAAGCAGGCATTTTCAGCTCACTGAGTTATAGGAAACTGTTAAACAGAACTTATAAACATTCTGTTGTCACCTATCACAGTGTCTTTGTGCTGATTATGTGGTAACTTTCCTACTATAGCTTATGTGGCATCACATAAGTATTCATAAATGGCATTGCACAGCAAACTCACGTAAAATTGTTCTTAATCCCTGTAAGTGTAGAACATTTTCAATGAATTATAATCAGGAATTTTCCCGTAAAAATTATTAACAAAAGAAAAGGCAAAAACCTTTAAAATCTGTTTATAGGCAAATCCTTTTATTCCAGGCAGGAAGGATTTTCTTTCTTTTAAAATATTCTTTATTTTGAAATGACATTTGGTTATGCAGTTGTCTTAAACACTTCAAAGCTTTGCAACAGTGTTTGAGGAAAAAATCAGCAGCTTAAAAATATTCTGAATTCATTTGATGCTGGCTTTGTAGAATGAAAATGTTTGTTTTGAAAATGTTTTTAAATCTGGACTGTTTTCTTAGAAAAAGATGTAAACAGGACAGATCGAACAAATAAATTCTATGAAGGTGAAGATAATCCAGGACTGATTTTACTTCATGATATTTTGATGACGTATTGCATGTATGACTTTGACTTGGGTAAGTTTGTTCCTCTGAATGTAAAAGCCTTTTTAGGCTGATACGCAGCTTTGCTTATGTTAAGGCCTGTTAATACAATTCAGCTTGGATTGATTTCAATGCTTTTTGTAAATGTGAAGATTTATGTATTAATAATGTAGATAACTTTGTTCAGTTTTTCATCCTGCTTCTTCCTGTCTTCTATCTGATACTTATCATAGGCATCTGAATTCATCACCTGAGGTGGGATTGGGAATTAAGTGGCAGTTTGTCTTCACTGTAGCCTTACTGTTGGGTTTTTTTTTTTTAGAATTGAATCAAGTTTGCTTTTCAGAGTTTTAAATAGGTTTAGGCCTTTGTAGCTTGAGTACTATATCCATTTTTAAGACTGACGTATCAATAAAAATGATAAACCAGCTGCTACTTCTGTAATTAAAGCTCAGCATGCTGAACCAGCTGTTTGTAAACACGGATTTTCTTAGGAATACTTTTAAAGCTTGTTCTTGAGGAGTACACTTAACAGTCTGTCAAAAATTACACTTTAGTGTATGCATCTGTTGCAGAAGGAACAGCGTATAACATCTAGTTTTAATCACAGTGTATGCAAGATGTCTAAGTCTTGGCTTCCCTTAATTGTCTTGGAAGGAAGGGAGGGAGCCAAAAGATACTTTTAGCTGGTTCTTCCCTCCTTCCTGGCGTGAAATTTGGCTGTTGTGTCCTTGGGGTTTTTTTTTTTGGAGGGGGGCAGTATTCTGTCTCAGAAAAGTGTTGGGATTCTTAAAGCCCACTTTGTGCCAGGTTTTGAAGGTAAATAGTAGGAACAAATATTTAGTTGCTAGTAAACTTGCTGCAGAGTGGTAGTAGTTGTCAGCTTTTGTTCTTTCTCTCAAGTCTGTAGAGAGACTTGATCTTTGGCTTCAAAAACAAGCTCATCGAGAGTGTTTAAGCACGTAGCTCTATTGCACGTCTTTTTCCACACTTCAACCTGCATTAACACACAGTTATAAGTGAAATTAAAGCACATTCACTACCTGCTCTATTAAAAATATTGCTTAGATGTCTTAAATATATGCAGTCTTCTGTTTTATAAACAAGCAAGAATAATAGAAATTTAGTACCTTTGACATTGTATCTCACCAAGGCTTCTAAGCTACTCAAGCATTGATACAATGCTGCTTTTAATCCTCCAAGAGCAGCTGTAGAGAGGTCCAAATAATGCCACAGACTGCCAGATAGAGGAGGGGACAATACAATACAATAGTTTTCAGAATGGATTCTCAAGTCTGTATTAATGAAACTGGTTTTAATCTTTAAGAGACGTTGAAACTGTCTCAAACAGAATTTTCTCTGCATTTATTTTTAAATGTGTAGGGAATAAAGTTTTTTTTTCTTTTTACCTTTTAATTATTTACCTGTTTTCTGTTCCTTGTTCTATTTTTCTTCTTACACTTGCTTCATATTTTCAGTCATTGATTTGAATCCTCTTTTCAGTTCTTCAGTTATAATTAATTACATTGTTAAGAAATTGAATCAGCCAAGCTTGAGTCTGAGAAATGTCATATTGAACCAACCACTGATGACAGACATAGACATAAATCATGTTCTTCCTTACTTAGGGAGGTCAGCAGCAATAGGCCAGTAGATAAGCTAACTTGAGCATCAGTGTTAAGGTAGTTGGAAAAGTCAGGAGGAAGGGGAAAAATGAGCTCTAAAAATCCTAGTCCTCTACTCTTCTTAGTTGGCTGTTAATTACAAACAAGGAAGCTGGAAGAAGCTTTAAGAAGCTATACAATTCTGAAAATGTTTTGTATACAATTAAAATTTTCTAGCTATATTTAAAAAATTATATTCTCTAAAAATGGGAATTTTATTCTTCATTTAAATGTAAGCTTTTATTATAAGGCGTGCAAGTACTTTTTAGGGCATATGAACTTGATTCACCGTTTCTGAGAACAGAAACATAAAGGTATTTCCTTGAATCAGGTCTGGATATATGTTTCTTTCATGCTTCTCACAAGCAATACTTCGCTAATAATCCCTTTAGTTGGATAGGTAGTAGTCTTTTTTTGTTGTTGTTGTTGGCTGCTTGGTTACATAGGTGATCTTAGGCTTTGGTGCATTTAAAATACCAACCAAGCAGAAAAATTCCTACTTCTCTAAATACAGGAATCTTTAAAGCATATTCAATGCTAGAAATGCTAAGTGTGAAATCATCTTCATAAAAGGTATTGCACCATATGTTTTCCTGTGATTGAAACTCAACATCTCTTCTCCAAATCTATTTGAAAAGAACATCTTCAGTTGGAAGGGAAAAAAAAGTGGGAAGACATAAAAAGATTCTAAATATATGAAAGAAAACAACCAATTACAGATGGAGAGGAGAGTAAATATGAGTCTGTATTTGTGATGGTGCAAGGTATTTATTTAATCTTCTCAAAAATATCAATATATGCTTCTGAGCTCTAAATGGGAACTTCTTATACTAAAAATTATTCTGGAGTCAGCTCAATCTGTGTGTATTTTAACAACCACAAAACCAATGTGTTTGTTTTATGTTCTCTTTATATTGGCAAAAAATGCTGCTATATCTTGTTAGATCTGCGGGATGTTAGTGGTTATTAATATAAAAGTGTTTTTACTGGTGGTTGAGTTGGAAAATTATAGTATCTATACAAACTGGTAATGCAAACATTTGTTTGCACTCAGTCATTTAACACTTGAAAAATTACTGTTTAACTGTTGATTTTAAGTAAATTCCTGTTCGCTTTGTTTTTTCCTTTTTCTCCATCAAGGTTATGTCCAGGGGATGAGTGACCTACTTTCACCTGTTTTGTATGTTATGGAGAATGAAGTAGATGCCTTTTGGTGCTTTGTATCATACATGGATCAAATGGTAAAATAAGGCTTTTTTTTAGCCCATGTAAACAGTTGACTTATGGATAACATTTGGGGTTGATCTTGTTTTATAAATTTCATTATTTTTTTAAATTCTTTTAAAGCAATCATGTTTGAAGTCAATATTTTCTCTGATTGACACAGATTATGTTGGGTTTGTGATACTGTTGCTGTTCAGTAAGGACAAATTTGGCTCCTTGGAAATTTTAAAGTAACTTGGAGCCATCACAGCCAAATTTGTATTAATCGGGAGTTCTTTAGCAGGATTTTGTTCACAATTGACAGTTCCCTCTCGTACTTGCCTTTTGGTATTTGTTAAATGCAATTTAGACTTTCCACAAACTGAAGCTTTTATGAATTGTGCATGTGGCCAAACAATGTGTGACTGGTATGAGAATTTAAAAAAAAGTTGTCTTCTTGGTTTGAGTGCAGTGGTGCTGCTTAGAGGTACCGGCTGATTTAAAATACCATTTATTACTTACAGGTGTTATCGAAGAAAGAAAGAAGAAACAGTTAGTTCACTGTTTCTTCTTCTAGTTAAACCTTTCAGTAAAGGCAGACATTTCATTAGACAGAAGTACAGTTGAATATCCATATGTTAAATACCTAAAGGATGAGAACCACTGTTGCAATAACAAAACATATCTTTTTTTAAAATTAAAAATAGTTGTAAATCTCAAAATTATCATTGAGTTAATAAAAATGACAGTGATAATATTTTATTCCATCCAGCATCAGAATTTTGAAGAACAGATGCAGGGTATGAAGACACAACTAATTCAGCTGAGTACTTTGCTCCGTTTACTAGACAGTGGATTTTGCAGTTATTTAGGTAGGTGTACGATTCATGCACAATTGCTAAAACAACTTACTGCATTCTGTGTGCACTGATATCCTTACTAGTCTTAAGCATAATTCCAATAGTAATATTTTATGAATACAGGATGTGTAAATTAATAACGCCTGAAAGATTTCAGTAATTGCTCTATGCCTATTGAAAAACAGGGTCATCTTGTTACTGATTTTAAAAATTTGCTATCCTCTGGCAAATATTTTTGATTTTGAAAAGGTGCTTCCGTCTTAAAAATCTGTGGTGTGACTGTGTACCTGTAAAGTGTGTTGGTTTGTTGAGGGTTTTTTTTTTATTTTTGCCTGTTATCATAACCAAATTTGGTGTTTATGAAATGTAACGCTCTTATTTCTAGAATCTCAAGACTCAGGCTACCTTTATTTTTGCTTCCGGTGGCTTCTTATCCGATTTAAAAGGGAATTTAGTTTTCAAGATATTCTTCGACTCTGGGAGGTAAGAAGATATTTCATCACACAAACTCCAGCAGTCTTTGGACTTTAGAATGAAAAGCTTGGATCATTCTTCAAAGTGATTAATAGTCTAATAGATTTAAAAAAAAACCCCAACAACCTGATTCATTGCGATAAAGTGAGGACATATTGGCATATGTTATGTCTTTTAGCCAAAAAAATCAAACTGGGAAGTTAACGGAAAAAAATATTTGTAAGAGCTGGTGGGGATAAATTGGCTTTTTCAAAAAAGTTTGGACACGATCCTTCAGATGAGGCTCTTAAGTCAATGTAGTAAGTGGAGAGTACCAGTTAACTTTTGATGGAAAACTATTTATGCTAGAAGAAATAGCAGTTGTTTGTGTCTCTGATCAGTTCCTTGACATTGGTAGTACTTTCTAGATTAAGTGGCATGAAGCAGTGGCAGGGTAGTTCTTGTGTTACCCAAAACCATGAAGAGGATAATGTCGGAAGACCCAGTTAATCTTGATTATAAGGCCTCATGATGCACAATAGCACAATTTAAAATGTCAGAATGTCAAAGTTCTAATAATTCCAGGTTAATGAGATCTTTTTTGATTTAGATGATCTTGTAATCAGATGGAGTAATTAAGATGAACTAATACTTTTGTTGAACATCCATTAATTCTTTGTTCTCAGAAAATGGAGAAGTGTGTCAACAGTGCAGGTTTATTGTCTAAGATGCATTTAATGAGAGCACAGTATCCACTGAAAACTCCCAAACGAGAATAAATGTTGAGTGGAAGGAGTATTTACTAGGACATAACATCACATTGAGTTGTGTTGGGGAACAGAAGGGTAATGAAAAGAACAGGACTAAGATGCATAAAATTTGTACTATAATGAAAAATAATGTTGTTTCTCATATAATGAAAAATAATGTTGATGCTTTTATTCACTTTTTCCACTAATGAAAAAGGAGACACATAAAGAGAAGGACCAGTATTTAAAACTGTCTCAAGTAAATCTCTTTTAGCTTTTTATGATCAGTTGGTACAATTTATTATCATAGAGTACCGAGGTGGTATTTTAACTGAAGAAGACCGAAAAGTTTATTGATAACGTTCATAAATAAGAGAACCAAAATGTACAAACCAAGAATAATTCTCATATTCCAAGGGATAAAATGATAATGATTTTTGGAGGAAAAAAAAAATCACTCTTCATGTGCTTTTTCTCCCCTCAGTGTTATGTTGTCTTCTCAGTATTTTTTTAAGGACTGATTTTTATTTTTAAATTGATGACAACAGTATTTTTATTTATAGTTTATAGTCCCAGGCTAGCATGTTTTTATCACCTCTGCCTTAATGCGTGTATACATGTGCATACAGAAGAGAAACACACTATATTTCTAACTCTCAAGTATTTTTTTTCTGTCTGAGTAGGATATTGGAATTGTAGTAATAGTCTTCTAGGTTTCTTCTAGTAAATCATAATGTATGTTTACTACAAGTACTCAGTTTCTTTGCTGGGAGGCACAGAATGGGAAAGGGGATACTTTGTTTTCCCTTTTAAAACTAACTAAGGTAATATGTTAATGCTTTTATGTGAAAGCCGGTGTCACCTTTGTCACAGTTGAAGTCCAGCTTACAACAGTTTGGTTTTTTTTTCCCCTGTTCATAGTTATGCAGCTTCATGGGTACCAGTGGTGTGTATATGTGGGATTTAAAAAGGCAAGCTATAGACACAGGAGCCTATTTTAACCTTTGTAATCGGCTGAGAGAAATTAACTGCTTTTAGGGTATTTCAGTCTGTGCAAATTTCATCTGTGATTTTGTAGTAGTGCATGAATTGATGGCACCCATTTGAAGGCGATGCTCCCTGTGACATTCATTTGCAGAGGGTAGAGTGGGAGGAAGGGGAGGTACCATCTGAAATTCCAGTCCCAAGTTCTTCTGTCTGATCTCTGTATTTCGGAGTGTTCCTTTGGACCTCCATTTCTGTCCTGTGATTTGCTTGAACCACTAAGGTAGCATTGGATATTTTTTCCCCTGTTCCCACTGGCTTTGTGACTTCCAGTGTTTTATCTCGAAAAAAGGAATGAAGAAGATTCTTCATTACAATGGTTATTAGACCTTCACCTTAGAGATGGGAGATACCAGTCTCCAACAGCTGTAGTAGAAGCTGAAAATGTGGGTGGTTATATCATCATAGTGCAGTGCAAGCGCTAACGAGGTGGCGTTACAGCCTGTGTGGATAAATTGAGACACATTGTGTGATTGCATTTATTTGTAATGCTATATGCAACGCCTTTTTCCAGAAATACTCATGCAGCTTAAACTGCTCTGGCTGTGGGGGAGAGTATTTGCAGCACACTTTAGCAATGTCTTTCAAACTCAGCCCAGATAAGACAGGAGACCAAGCCACTGCTTAGATGTCCCAAAATTGAGAGCAGCTCAGTCCCTCCTTCACCCTGGAGGGACAGACAATATTAGTTGGTAGTTCCAGCCAGCTCTTAGTCTTTCCTTTGTACAATGAACTGCTTCTTTCTCAAGATAGCGCAGAAAGACTGTGTTGAAAAAGAAGAATCCCTGAAAGAAAAAAATCTTTAACAATTACACAGCTGGCTTACTTATCTTTAATGTCATGCTAGTACAGGTCATGTTGTATAAAACCAGGATGACCTAGTGATAAATTACTTTACATATATGTTAGTATTTGTTACAAATATCCATGCATGCTGAGGTAGCACTACAACAAACGAGTCCTTACTTGCATAGTTTTATCAGAAAGAAATAGGAGGAAAAGAGTTGTCATGCTTAAGTGGTATATTTTTATATTCTTAATTTAAATGCTGCTTTTGTATTATCCTTTTCCAAGTACTTTGTGATGACACTGTTACGCACTTACATATATATGCATGCTCTGCTCCAACTTTGAAAGGTTTCTCAAAAATGGTAGCAAGAAGTATGGAATTTTTTGCAGCTGGTGTTAGCAGCTGGTGACAGCAGGTAATTTTCCTTACAGAGGAGAGAATGTCTGTAAACATCCTTGTTAGTATTTTGGGGTTTTTTTCCACTCTTGAAGCTGGATCCAGCTTCTACTGAAGTTACAGCTTGAAGCAAATACTTCTTAAAGGAGATATTCCAGTAGGATAGCATTAACTTATAGATATGAAAATTAAATATTCTGTTAATGTCTATAAAACAGTAACTCTTACACAGATCTGGATTTTGGTTTGGTTTCCCCCATATCCTGCATTGTCATGTTTCCATCATCTATTTTCTGGTTTAGGTTTAATGTCATAAGGCAACTTGTTGTCTGATTTGGTTCATTAGTGATTGTTGTAGATGATTCATGATATCTGTACCGTGAGAATTTGATTGTACTGGAAATGTGTAGGCAGTAGTTTGCTCTCTTTATGTGCAGACTTGATGTTGAATGAAACCCATGTGCAGCTGTCAATTTCCTTCTTAAGAAGTAAAAAAAAAAAAAAAGGTAAAAAAAAAAAAGAAAAAAGAAAAACCAAAACAAACCCAAGCAGTAGTGTGTAGACAGACTGCATTTGGTAGACTGTAGGCATTTTAAAATGATTGTTATTGTTTATCAGCCTATTTACATTCCAGCCCTTTTCCTGGAGTGAGAGAGTACTTTAACATAATATTGGGATACCTGAAAAAGATAAGAAATTTAATTCTGGACTGAGTGAATTGAATCTTAATTGAAACATTCAAGACTATTTGCACTTTAATTTGGGTGAACTTGCGTTTGGAAGTCTTTCGCATTTATGCAATTCCATTTGTGGGCTATATGTACTAGTGATGAAAGTTCTAGTATAAGTAAGCTCTTGTTGAGCTTTCAGGCTCTGGTCTATCAATAATGAAGAAAAAAGATTTTACTATTGAAGAAGACTCTTCAAGAACCTGCTTTTTTTTTTTTTTTTTTCCCTGCCCTTTTGAAAAAGTCCATTGATTTTAAATCCCTTTTTCTGTATGTCAGAGTAATTTGTGCAAACAACTTTTTGGTTCCTTCCTTTTTTTTGTTGTCAAAACTGTTTTCCAGCTTTCTGCCCACCACACACACATTCTTCTCAAATACTTTTTCTTGGTAAGATTTGATTCTTGTGAACATTCCAAAATAGGTTATTAATACTGAGATTGCACATTTCAGTGCCAGTGACCTCAGGAGTGATTATCTGTGGCCTCTGTGGGATCAAAAGCCAATGTATCTCCAGTCAGAAAGTAACACCCACCCACACCCAACACCTGTGTGTACATGTATTTGGGCTCTTGTAGTGGGGAATTGGGAACAACTTTAGCACCTTAATTATAACCATAAGAACCTTTTGGAGGGATTACATGACATACTTCTACCAGTTCACGCTTAATCCAGACACACTAAGATACATAAATAATTTGTTAGCTTTAATTACTTTTGCATAGTAGTTGAGTGGGAGAATGTCACATGAGCTGAGGCAGAACACACACATTCCCAGGACCACAAGCTCAGGCAGCTTAATGGCATTATGGTGGACAATCTAGTAGACACAGGAGTCTTAGAGAACCAGACAAACTTTTGGTGACTCAGACTTGCAGTTGTCACTAATTGGCCAAAAGAAAAATTTCAGTTCCCTGGACAAATACTTAGTTGCCTTCAAAAATAGTTTAATTGTAATTAAGCCACTTGGCTTGAGGGCTTACTGCTTTTCCAAGAGCTGCTGTTTTTTTTAGAGCAAAAACAAGCATTTCAAAAGTGGTTTCCATATTTTAACAGGTCATGTGGACGGAATTGCCTTGCCAGAATTTTCATCTTCTCCTTTGCTGTGCCATCTTAGAATCTGAAAAACAGCAAATAATGGACAAGCACTATGGCTTTAATGAAATATTAAAGGTACTGAATTCTTATGCATTATTTGAATATTAATTAACGTTTTGGACTTAATGCAGTATGTTTGTATTTCATGTTGGGGGGAAGAAAAGGTGTGTACTACTTTCTGAAAGGTTAAACATGAGCTGAATGTCTATCCTCCATGCTTCCAAAACGGTTTATCTGATGTCTGTGTTCAGTGATAAGATCATTAACAGATGGAAAACAGTCTACTCCTAATACTACTGCTTTGTATGTTCAACCTTAAATCTTGTTTTTCTGTTCTATAATCATATTTGTTACCTCTTTGAAAATGTGAGCTAGGGGGTACCCAGGAGGGCTAGTTTGTCACATTCAGAAGTACAATATTCCTCTTGCAGATCTTGGACGCTGGTGGAAGCCAGCTGATGCACACTACATCTTTCAGTACCCATTTGTCACAGCAAATAGAGTATGTTTAGCATTTCATAGCTTAAGAGGCAAGCTTATAAGGTGATACTTATTAGCAGTGCGGTACAGCATTAGTGTATTTTACAGTAAAGCATATTTTCCATTTATCATACTTACTGTTTTTTGTGAATTTTTTTTTAGCATATCAATGAACTGTCTATGAAAATTGATGTGGAATATATACTCTGCAAAGCAGAAGCAATTTCTATGCAGATGATGAATTGCAAGGTAAAGATATTTTGCATATATTTACTGTGAGCATTTATAGAGAGTAAAAGTATGTAGTTGGGTGTAAGTGTACATGTATGATGTGAAATAACTAAATGCCCACGTATGATAAAGGATGTGCTGTATCTATACAGCACCTATATTCTAGAAGTCTGTAAGCAATAGTGATTATAGAGTAGTATAATTTACCCCCAGTTCACTGGGGTGAAGCTGGTTTGTGCATTTTGATGGTGATTTCTTGACTCTTAGATAACCTCAGTACAAGTAATTTGGTGTTCAGTGTGCTTTAGAAAAATGAGATGAAAGGTACATTGCACTGAAAGCACACCAGACTTCTTAGGCAGAAACTAATGGCTCACTCAATAAAACTAATTTCAATAACCTGAAGTGTAATTATAATAGTTTAGACTTTTATTTTTGTAATAAAGATTATATTGTTAATCTGGAATTGATTCCTGAGCCTGTCCCCTTTGCTGCCTTTTCGAAAAGCAGGTACAGAAAATGGTAACTTTAATGGAACTAATGCTGAGAGCTAAATTCAGATGAATGATTATTTTTTGGGGTGGGGGACAGACCAGGGAGGACATTGTTGTTGACTTTTTTCATTTAATTACAGTGACTTATTATATTTTTTTTAAATTATTTTCCGTCCTCCTCCTCCCCCCTCCTTTCTAGGAATTGCCTCAAGCAGTTAGTGAGATCCTGGGGATAGAAAGCAGTTCTGTAACACCAGATTCAGATACTGGAGAGGATGAAAGCGGAGGTGTTTCGAGTTGTCCGACGTCATTATATCAGAGCATCTCACCACCTGTAATTGCTGCCAATGGAACAAGAGACAGCACTCAACAGATGCCTGACACGCAGAGCCTGACACCTGCGTAATTACAGTTGGTTACATTGAAGAAAGACTTTTACTGAGCACGTTTTTTTTCAAGCACTTGAGAGATGGATATTTAAATTTGGTGTTGATTAAGCTTTAAGGTTGGAAAGAAAATCTGTACTGTAATGCTCTTGCATTAAAGCTTTACAACATGACTCAACTATTTTTGTAGTTTATTCTACCAAAATAGCCTTTTCTTTTCAATAACATTCCTTAATATTTTTGTAGCCAAGTGCATTTTCTTTTTGCTGGTGAACTGGAAATGGATGGTGATTAAGAATTAATTGGAAAATTCTGCATTTGTCGAGTTTTCACACGTAATGATCTAAGACAGTGTGAGCTCTTTGATTTGAGCAGATTCATAAGAGGCCAGCTGAAGCCGCTGTACAAAATTTTCAGGCTGAAGAGATGCTGATGTGTAAAAGGAGGATTGTTTTGTAAATGAATGGGTTTGCTCTATCTCAAATGTTTACAAAAATACTTCTAAGTATTTGTTGCTGGTTGAATGTAGATTTGAAATGGACATTTATACTTACACAGTAATGTCCAAATACTGAATTTTGTGTAATTGGGGGTGGATGAACAGTATATTTTTACATTAACATATCTTCACTTTATATATGCATATATATATTTACACACATACACACACTATATACACAAATGTTTGTGAATACTAAAAAGGATAGTCATATTTTCAATATCTTAATAAATTTGACTGTTCATTCATATGAATCAGTTTGACCAAATTAATGCACAGCTCCAACTTGAGCTCTTTTTCAAAACTTTTCTAACTGAAGGTCACAATTTCATGTGAATACATTCAGTCCTTCACTTGAGGTAATTTTGCAATTGATTTCTTGCAAACTTTACTAATGTTTATCTTTGCTAATATATTAACTGATCAATTAACTACTTACACTGTTTTTATGGCAAGATTATTTGGATAATTAGTAAGCAGATTATAAGAAAAAAACCAACCCACAAACGAAAATAGTAATCAGAATTAACGTTAATGCGTTTTTTTGTATATGCAAAAGGCAGTGTGAGTTTATTCCATGCCATGCTGATGTCCTTTGACGTTATGTGAAATTTAACATAACTGATTCAGTGTATTCATTATTTGGTAACTATTGTACATATATAAAATAAAAATCAAAGCTGATTTAGTGTTTTTAATTAAATCATATTTAGAGAAAAAAACTTGTCTGGTTGTTGATATAAGAACGTGAGATAGAGGGGATAGCTAACAATAGTTAGTTCATCAATATTATATATTTTGTGAGTAATCAAAAACAGTGGGAATATGTTTATTACAGAGAGGAACATGCCTTTCATCTCTAGGCAGTTGATGTGTGGGATATGGCAGAGCTTTCTTTTCTTCTGGAGCCGTTTACTTTTACAAATGTCATTTGTGCCATCTAAAGCAAATACAAGTAATACAGAAAGGCTTTAATAGATAAATCAAGTTGTTACAATATTTTGAGACCCGATTAAACTTCTCTCACCAGTTGTGAACAAACACCATAGAGTTGAATCAGTGTAGATTTTGTTTTTAATATCATCAGTGTGCTATCGCTCATCAGTTAATAAGAAGAGTCTTATGCGGTGAAAGTCGGGGGTTCACAGCTCAGCGTATCTGTGCCCTTTCATTTCCTCTCCAGGAAATTACCGTGAAGCATCTGCCTTTGTTCATTGTTGAGCATTGTGCTTCTTGGCAGTTCCTTTAGCGTGGCATAGAATACATAAAGGCATTAGAACTTATATAATCAACACTTCGGTTCAAATATACTAAGCAAGTTTACTTCCAGTATTTTTGGAGCACCTACTTCACTTTGAAGTGTACTCGCAAAATGTTTTTGTCAAAAATGATGTTAAAATGAAACTATGGAAGCAAGGGGAAGGAAATGTCTAAAACAGAAATGCAGTGGGCAAGTCTGTCAATTAACTGTGCATGGTTCTTGGTTATTCAGGATATGCAGCCACAAATGTATGCAACAAATTAAGATCTTGAAGAAAATCATAATTGACCAAACATGAATATTCAAATGTTTAGGAAAAGCATATTTAAGTGGAATTCTGTCACTTCTTAGGATTACAGCTATGGCTGCTAAGAACTACTGCCAGCCCTGAAAGTTTGCCTTTCCTTTTTGGGTATAATTGCTCATCTTTTCCCTTTGTATTAAGCACTGGGATGTGGAGGATGAGAAGGTTGCTACTGAATTATCCAGTGAGCAGCTGCGGTGGAAGGCTTGGAGTAGGTCAGCTTCCTCTGCTTCCCAGCAGTAAGATCAAGCCTTGCAGCCTTCACTAGCTGCAGTTTCCCTTCTGCTGACAGGCAGCCTTGCAGAGAGCTGCAATTAAAGGGAACCTCGTCTTCCACCAAACTATTCCTGATTGTTATGGATGGCTTTTGTTTGTAGTCTGGCTCAGACTCTGGGAGAGGCCTTAATTGAGATCACGATGGCTGAAAAAAATGCCATGGGCTGGAGGTTCTGGCTGTCTTAAATTTCTTTTGTACATGAATGACTTGGATTGCTTAGAATTAACATGTATAAATTAGCTTGGAATATGGAAGAGGCAATACTTGTTTAATTCCTGGAAACCAGTTCTGTTGGTTTTGGTTTTTTAATGCTTGACTTGAAGATAATTATCTCTTGTGAGCAAGTACTTAAAATATCATACTTGTCAATCATAGCAGTATTCTGGTATTATCTGTTCCAAGGTAAAAATTACATTTGTGTAGGTCTCCCCTTAAGAGAAATTTTTCTTATTCTGCCTGTTTGGCCCACTTTATTTGTTTCTTCAGGGCTTTTTCTTCTGTTTGCGGGCAAGAGGATAGCTTACAAAAAGAAGTGGCTGAAGCTTCTTGGAAGTTTGGACCAACGCGAATATCTTTAGGATGGTTTTGATACTGGGAGGTTAAAAAAAAAATATAAAAGGATGATGCTATATTTAATTGCCTGTAGTAATGACTTAAAGCTTCAGCTGAATTGAATACATTTGACAAACGTGTGCCCATCCTATTCATCTATAATGGTTGGGTTTGCTCCCAGTGGCCTTCAAACCTCTGTCAGCTGTGGAGGTTTTGTATTTGTATTGTTGTGGGGAGTCTACGTACATCATTACACCAGGTCCTGATTGCTTTAAGAACCAAATATGGAAATACTGTGATGTTGACTGCATTAGCAACGTTTTGCTCTGTAGTTTGATTAAAATTAAGGTGTTAATATTCAACAAGCCCAGTTTTGTTGCCAACAAGGTTTTTCTTAAAACCTTTGCATGTTTCTAGTGGACAAATTTAAGATGCTGGAGGTGTCTCTTCAATTATTCTCTCTAGTTTTTCCTCACATTACTCTCTAAAATCCTTTGGCCCCAGTCAGCCAAAGTGGTGAGGAAGCAGATTCCTCACTACTTTCAAATATATTCTTGAGCACTGAATCAAAGCTCCATTGCTGAAACTTTTCAGAAATCTATAAAAAGTATTCTGGCTTTCACTTTTTGTGATAATATTTTAGCTCAAAATAAGTGAGGGACTTTTTCCTCTTTCTAAAGAATTTCCTGTTACAAGACTGTGGCCTAACTTGAAAAACTATTTTATTGTAAAGGATTTGGCATTCAGAATTTGGACCACGAACAAGTTTTGGTACCACTGGCACAACTTACGTGTCCTGGTGTGATGCAAATGAAGCCTTACCAAGCTTGGGATTGAATTTCTGTGGGCAAAAATCTATATTCTTCTCAAACTGTTCCTTGTTAGACAACAGAAACAATGCTGAAGATGCTAGTGACATTTTAAAAGCGCATCTGAGAGTTGATTCGCATTACAAATATGATTGGAAAATGGTAATTAAGTGGGCTGTGTGCGGGAGTAATCATTTGTTTAGGAAATGTGTTAACTATTCCTCAGACTCAGTTTTAGTCAATATTCTTGTACAGATGCAACATAAAACTGAAGTTCGGTCCGTGGGCTGGAGGAAAGTGGCTGGTAACATGAATTTGTTTGTGGCTGCCTAAATAGCTTAAAATATATTTTTCAAATCTGTTGACCGTTTTTGGGAACATTTCTAGTCAGCGGCTGGTGCCATCTCCATCTGTGTGAAAGGAATTGTGGCAGCGAGGTCTGTGCTTGTTCTTAGGGCAGATTTTCCATGAGCTGCTCTGTGGTGGCTGGGATTAAAGCAGGAAATCTTAAGCCTTGGTTTTCTATGTGCAGTGATGTACCTAACTCTGGCTCAATAGTTGACGTGACTGCATATATGCATTGATAAGGTAATAAGAGACTCGCATAATATCCATTTAACAGACAGATTTCATATATGTGCGCTATTATATTTGATTTAAAGATGCTTTCAAATACTTTTTTTTTTTATGGTGTACACATGATGAATTGTGCTTCATGTTTAGTGGGACTTGAAAATGTCTGCTATTCAATTAAGTGATGTTATTGCAGTGCCGGGCCTTGTATAAATTCAGCTTGAATTTCATTTTTCCTTCAAGTGGGGATTTTAATCTTAAATGTTTTTTTAGAGAACTGTGTGCTATTTTTTCATGTTAAATCACTATCTTTGGCACAAATTGAATTTTCTGATGAATTGCAAACAAAAAATATATTTCAGGGTGTCACTTTTTTTGCCTCATCCAAAATGAATTTCACAATTGAATCAAATATATATTTCAAACTGTCCTTGTAATTCAAATAAACGACGTCTTCTAGATGGGTTATGTTTTGAAAGAATTCGATTATAGTATACATTTTGATTATACAGGCTATATGTCTTAACATTAGTTCTTGGACTGTTTCTACATATGTATCTTGTTATTCAGCAACTAGATGCAGAAGCCCATTGTGTAGAGCTTAATTTTTTGCCCAGTAAATGGTGGCCACTTGTTTCCTCTGTGTGTTGTGGTTGACCCTGGCCAGCAGCCAAGCACCCACCCAGCCCCTCGCCCGCTCCCCTCTCCCATGGGATGAGCAGATAATAAAAGGAAGGCAAAAAGGCTCCTGGATCGAGAAGGTGACAGTTCAACAGGGAAAGCAAATGCTGCTCGGGCAAGCAAAGCACAAAGGGGATTTCATTCTCTGCTGCCCATCAGCAGGGAGATGTTCAGGCCCTTCCTGGAAAGCAAGGACTCAGCACAGGTTCCTTGGAAACATAAACACCAAGACCTGCTTCCTCCTCCTTTCCCTGAGCTTTTATTGCTGAGCACAGTGGTAGCACAAGAAAGACATGGACCTGTTGGAGCAGGTCCAGAGGAGAGCCAGGGAGATGATCAGAGGGGCTGGAGCACCTCTCCTGTGAAGACAGGCTGAGGGAGTTGGGGTTGTTCAGTCTGGAGAAGAGATGGCTCCCGGGAGACCTTATAGCAGCCTTCCAGTACCTAAAGGGGGCCTGCAGGAGAGATGGGGAGGGACTCTTTATCAGGGAGTGGAGTGATGGAATATGAGGGGTAATGTTTTTTAACTGAAAAAGGGGAGGTTTTGGGTTCAGGGACTTGATAATTCCTCAAGCAGCAAATCAGTACAACTACTGCTACCAAAAGGGGCAGTCCCGCTTCCTTGTTCTCCATCCTGTGTTGCTACATCTTTTATGCTGGTATGATTAATTAGTGCAGTGTATGGTGAACTACGTAAAGGAGCTGATAAATTTCTGAATTAACCAGTTCTTTTGGCCAGATCGATCGTACCGCACGTACGTGCATACAGCAAGTTTGTTAAAATCATAGATTTGCAATACTGGAAGGCCCTTTTGAAAGCTTGTGAATAATAGACCAGCTAAACTATCTCCTGTTGGAAGGCATGTCTGTCTCCTGCCAGATGCTTGTCTGATCCATTTGGAGCACACCTTTGTAGACCCTGCAGTCTAATACACAAGCACTTTTCAGGTGTTTGTAGACTTCCAGGGCACACTGAATGATTGCATGCAGCTGGTGACTTTCTGCAGCTTCTGACTCCCTATCAGCTCTGCCTTCTCTTGTAATTGTGCAGCTGGTCACCCATGAGTAGTCCTTCCTCCCTGTCAAGATCTGTTTAGATTTTTTAACTGTTACAGCACCTCTGAGGTGGGTACAGCCTGGGAATTTACAGGTGGTCTCTACACGGTCATTGAGGCTATTATTAAATAGTGCAGGAGTGAGGGTAGGTACCTGTGGTTCTCCCGTTCTCTGCACCCTTCCATTTAACAGTGAACCCACCCATTTGTCCAATCTATTAGTTTCATCTGGATTTTCCTTATCTCTCTTGTGAGAATGTTATGAGAGACCACGCCAAATGCTTCACTGCCATCAAGATGAACGACGTGTATTGTTTTGCCTTGGTCCACAGGACTGACATAAGAGGAAATGAGATTTGCTTGACTCAATTTGTTCTCAGCAAATCCGTCTTGACTGTTTAATCATCTGTTATCTTCTAGGTCTTTACAAATAACTTCTCTTTTCTGAAACAAATGAAATTAGACTGGTCCATAACTCTTCAGCCCCTTCTTCCTCCCCAATATCTTCTTGAAAATAGACACAATTTTGGCCTTTTCCCAGTTTCTTGTCACTTGTTCGTCCCCTTAGTTCTTAAAATAGTTATCAATGACAAACATTTAACGAGCCGACTCCGTACAGGTGGCTTCTGTGCCAAATCACTTGCTATGATCAGAATTATCCCAAGTATTCTCCAACATTGCTTTATCTTCCTAAAAGCTAAGAGTTTACCCCTCTGCCTTTGTTATTAATGACAGACCCCTGGTCACAGGTGATGCTTTCAGCAAAGAATGATGTAAAAAAAAAAAAAAGCAGCATTACATACTTAGATCACTTTAAGTTTTTCGGTTTGTCCTTTCATGTTTAGTAGTGGTCCGATACTTCAATTCTTCTGGCTGCTGAAAACATTGCTTTTGATGTCCCATACTAATTACTTTGAATTTTGTACCACAGCCTTTGTCTATGCATTAATGTACTTAGCTTGGTCCTAGTTTTCATCTCCTGTAAAATACTTCTTTGAATTGAAGGTAACGACAAACTAATGACTTATGATACTGCTAGTAAAAGCGTAGTAGAAGACTGTTTCCTCTACAGTGAAAGGGTTTCCTGATGAAACCCTCCTTTTTTCCTGAAGCAAGGAAAGAATTGTCTTTCTGCACTAGGTTTCCTCCCCTTGGATGTTGTAATAACTGAATTTACTCAAGTCCTCTTTTCTGAAATTGTAAATTTCTGCTTTCTTCTTTGACCCTTATTGGCTGAAGATCATGAATTCATTTTATGTTCATTCTTCACACAGACCACCTTCTGCATAATATTTTCAACAGGTTTCTCTCTGTTCGCTCAAACCAAATCTACAAGAGCCTCTCCTTTCATTGTTTTCTTCCAAATCCTGGATCACAATTTATCATTTTATTCCCAGATCTTCCTAGCCAGTCTATCGTTTGGTAGATACCGTTTTCTGACAGCTGTTGCTTGATTAAAATCCTCTTAGTGCTATTAGAACTTGGGCTGATTTTGCCAACCACTCCGAAAACCTGTGCTTCTCATATCTTCATGACTTAAAAATTAGATCTGTGTTCTCATCACAGATTTTTCAGCAGATTTTTTCACAGATTTTGACCTATCTCACTCAGAGAAATGGACTTTGGACTTGGTGTGTGTATCTTTGATAATCTGGGAACCAATTGTACATCTTTCTTCCCTTGTTGCAAGACGATCCTTTGGCTAGTCCACTTGTCAATTATTTCACAAAGTCCTTGTTTTAACAGATAAATGATAATTTGGTTAGGCACCAAGACTTCTATTTTCTGCTTCTGTCAACGTCTTGCATTCATAACAGGCATATCTGTTTTCCTCCTTGTCACCTTGAATTTTATGTTGAATAATGTTAATTTTTTAGATCCTTGTGAAGTTCACCTTTCTTTGTGCTTTTTGGATACTTTTTCATAGCTTCATTTCTTTCCCTATTCTGCAACAAGTTGACTTGAAAGTTCTCCTTCCTGCTGCAGCAAGCCTGTAGACAAAGACTTGGCGGTGATCTGGAAGAGCCAGAGGTAAATTCAGATTATTTCTTGGTGTACACTAGCTACCTCTGCACTGTAAGTTTTATCCTCCTGTTAAAATCAAATCAGAGGTGTTGAAGTTGCTAGTATATGTCATCAAACTATGGTAGATGTTACAAATAGTTTTAAGGAAAACTATGCTGAAATGGACAGTCAGTATCTCTAAGAGTGAAAAATGACTCAAACATTGAAAACACCTCAGACTTTCTTCAGATTTAGAGTTAAATTTTCACTTGAGAATTCTGCATTCTTAAGCTTAAAAAGCCCACAGTTTAGGAGTTCAGACAACGATGACTCTGTTCTCTCATAAGAGGAGAGAAAAATATGTGTGTATAAGGATCTTGGAGTTTCTGAGTTCTGATTATAGGCAATAAGATGCTTTTTAGAAATAAAAGTAAGACAGAGCTTCATTTCTTACGATCAGCACTAACCCCATCTCCCAAAATGAAATAAGATTGTTCTGTGGCACAATGAAATACATTCTAGAATAGATATTTTTAATAGCTGCTTCAATGAACTTCCAGGTTTTTTGACCAGCAATTTTAAAGTGTTCACTTGAGTTATGTATACAGCACCATGAACCATAGAAAAATTAGTTGAACTCTGGCAATACTGCTAAACTACAGGTTTTGTTTAGAGCCAAATACCAGCCCTGTTGTACTGCAGCTAGAGCAAAGAAGAAATAAACATTTTCAGTCCATAAAGGTAGGCTCTTCGATCTGTCATTGCTATAGAAAAGTCTACCTACAAAATACAAGTTGCAAAAGAAGAATTTCCTCTCCAGGGGGAATCGGTATCTCTACAGGATTCATGGGCAGCACGATTAAAATAGTTCAATTTTAGTTTTCCCTGCCTGTTTTAAGTACCTGCTGACATAATGTAGCTGTGTTTGTTTTGGATTCATCAGTCATCCTGAAGAGGTTATGGGAGACAGAAAACCTTTGTCATTCTCTGGTTGTCACACAGCTGTGACAGCTGTGACAGACAGCAAGGCTACCGGGTAGCAGGTCATTGATTTGTGGGATGTCCCAGCTGCGGAACTAACATCTAACAGTAGATAAAATCTACTGTGGTCCATCGTGCTGGTAGGAGAAAAGCCTGCTTGGTAGAGCTTGCTTTTGTCTTTGGAGCATTTGGAGAATGTTAAGTGATCTCACTCTCCTAAATAGTTCAGCTGCAGGAATGGTGTCTAGGTATCTCAGGTAGGAATATCAAAGTCCAAAGACTCCAACTTGCTTTCCCATTATTAAAAATAATGAATAAACCTGACAGAGAATACCTCTTGATAACTCAGGATATGAGACTGAAATAAAGTCTTACTTTACACATAGACATGCTTTCCTCTAACTGGGAAAATGCAGTAAAACTTTGTTAGCATAATGAAAATGGTTGATTCACATTACAGAAGCAGGTGGAAGAATCAAATATTATTACCATCTTACTGTCAAGCAGAAGAAAGGATCCTTATTACATTTCACATGTGAGAAACTCTGGAAAAGTGAGGCTAAAAGGGTTTGCTTCAGGCCTCCCACCAGTTCTGAGGTGTCTGTGAACCTGTCCTGGACCTGATCATCGAACATGACCATCCATTTTAAGAAGGAGGTCATCTGACTGACAACAGCCAGTTTAGACTGGAAATTTTTAGCTGGTTTTTGTTAGTTGTGATAAATGGTAAGATTTCACGATACTCCATGGGAGCTATGAAACTGTCTCAAATCTTCTGTTGTGCTTCTGTGTTGGTCTCTTTTAAAGAGCAAAATGAATTCTGTGATGATGCAGATATGTAAATGCTCGTTATACGTTAGTAAGTCTAGCAAGGTTAAAGACCCGGAGGTGGTGAAAGGAGACAACCTGCAGCTGAGTTAGATGTGACATGAAGCTCAGTACTGTGAGCGATGCATCCTGCTACTTTCCTTGTGCGCTGAGCTCCCTGCTCAGTGTCTCAGCCTCAGTCAATCTGACCTTTTTCCTGGTCTACCGCTGTCCTGGTTTGAGCCACACGGGACTAATTTATCTTCTAATGCCTGGGAAAACTACATGCTTAGAAGGCTCTGGTGTCTGAATTTTGTGAAAATAGTTACTTTATAACCAGCTATGGTAGGTGGGTTTCAAGGTCTGTGTTTTTGAGTTAGCTGGGTGTGGGGATGAGGAGAAGTGAGACTTGGGACACTCAACCCAAGTTGGCCAACAGGATTATTTCATACTACGAGCATCACATTCAATATAAACTAGAAAGCTTGCTGAGAAGTTTTTTCTTCTTTGATGGCTGTGATCCTGAGAACCAAATTAAGGCCACATGATGCCAGCTGTCGCATTCAGCAAGGTTGTCCCTGATTGGGGAGTCTGCAGGGGAAAGCATCGTCAGCGACTCACAAGGGGAAGCGATGACCATTCCTCCTGGCTGGTGTGTTGGAACAGAGAAAACTGTGTACGTATTTGAAGGAAACTTATTGAAACAGTGCTCTCAATCCACAGGTGCTGTTCAGTCCTATGCTCTGTAAAGTAACCTATTTATTCAAAGCAGGTCATAGAAAAATTTTGAATAATGGAAGAAGTGGGGAGGAAAATATATGCAGAGCAAGTGACAATGGTAACAAAATGAGTGTTTGACCTCAGAATGTTAGTGTAAGAGAAATTAAAAATCCTAGAACAATTGCACAAGTAGATTTGAGGCTAAGACAGTACCTTAACACTGCAGTCAAGTTATTGTTTCAGCCTTCTGCTTGCTTAAAATTTCTGAGCTAACAGTAGTTTGAAATTAAGTAGCAAACCAACTTAAACAAACACACACAAAACCAAAACACTTTACCCCAAGACATAAATATTTCAGAGACAAGTGACGTTGTCTGTATATGACATAAATACAGAAGACCTCCAGGACCTGTATGGGATTGTTTTACCTTCCTAGGCGATCAATTGCTTTATTGATGTTGTGGTGAGAAGAGTCTTGTAACGGGAGCCTGGCCCTTACACAGCTCAGGCAGAGACCTGACACGACTAAAAAGCTTTCTCCAGTTAAGCATTCTCTTTCAGTGGAAGTATCACCAATCACCCTTCAATGTATAAGGTAAGTCATTCACAAGATATAATTTCTCTCCCTTAATACATCTTCTCTGGACCAGCCTGTGTTTTTCAAAGCAGGACTCTATAGAAGGGAGAGAGACGAGTCCCTGCACCAAAGAACTCCTCACATCGAAATCTCACCTCAGCTTTTCTCTGCAGAAACCCGGCCCCTACTTTCCTTTGGCAAACTGTCCCCATGTCCCTGCTGGGCCTGTTCCCCATGTCTCCCCAGGGCCACCCCGGGCTCCCGGGCCGGCGGTGTCCGCCTCCCCCCGGCCTGTAGCCCTGCTCTCCCCCCCGGAGGGCGAGGGGAGGCTGCTCTGACGTCCCGGGTTGCTTTCGAAGCGGTGTCTCCCTGCCCGGGGCAGGAGGCCGGGCCCTGCCGTGCCCCCGCAGCGGTGCCGGGGCGGGCAGCGGCGTGAAGGGAAGGTGAAAGTGCCGCCCAAGGCGGCCGCAGGTCGGGCGGGGGATGCTGCCCCGCAGCGGGGACCACGGGGCTTGCGGTGGGCACAATCCCCCCTCGGGGCGCCCGCCGCCCCCCCGACCCTGGGTGGGTGTCCCGCCGGGGCAGGGGCGGCGAGGCCGGGGCAGCGCCCGGCGGCGACACCGCGCCCCGTCCCGCCCCGGCGGCTGAGGTAAGCGGGGACCGTGGGCGTCTATCTGCCGGCGGCTCTCGTCACCCGGAGACGGGTCTCCCCTAATCGTGTTTCCATCAGCCTCCGCGGGGGCGTATAAAAGGAGCCGCCGCGGGGCGAGGCGGGCAGAGCGCGGCGCTGCCCCTCGCCCGCCCGGCCGGCCCCATGCAGCCCGCCATGATGATGTTCTCCAGTAAGTACTGGGCGCGGAGGGGCTTCTCGCTGGACTCGGCCCTGCCGGAGGAGCGCCCCGCCGTCGGCAGCCTCACCGTAAGTGGCGGGGCTGGGAGCGGGGCCTCTCCCCGCGGGGGGAGCCGCCGGTGAGGGGAGCTGCCAGGCGGTGGGTCGGGTTCCGGGGGTCCCGGTGCCGGGAGGCGCCCTCCTTCCTCCCAAAGTGAAGGCCAGGTGGGGAGCTTTGCAGCAGTTGGCGGGGCAGTCCGGTCGGTCCTCCTTCAAAACGCTGCCTTAAATCTTGTCTCCAAACAGTAGTAAAAGTTTCGTTAGCAATACAGTGCCTCGCTACAGAAATTAACCGCCTTGCTACTGGAATTGCATGAATTCATTAGGGTCCCGTTCAGGTTGAAAGCCTGTGATTAGGGTGCTCCGGTGCTGCTTTTCGAGGCACCGACACGGTGTGTAAAACGACTTTTTTTTGGCAATGTGCAAATCGCGTGCCCTCACACCGCCTGTGGGGCGTCCCCTGGGGAGCAGCGGGATTTGGGGTCTCCCCGGGAGCATCCTGCGAGGGATGTGCGGTTTCCCTGCTGAAAACCCCGCCAGGAGGTAGAAACAGTTCCCTGAAAGACGACAAAACAGATCCAACAGGTGATTTCAAGCACGGATAAACTTCTGCGTGCTTACAAGTAAATGTATTTTAATAGGTTTAATAAGAATAAAGAATCTTAATGGATGCTAATAATGTAATCTACTCTGAATACGTGAAATATTTAGGATTTTAAAGGCTTACCCTTCTGTAAAACTTTGTGCCAGCTCTGCAGCACATGAAGATTCAGGTGGCTTGAGTGGAACCAACAGACTGCACGAGTTTCTTCCAGTTGTGAACTGGCCTAATAGTAAAATGTGCAATATTCCTAAATGTGCATGCTTTATTTCTATTGGAAATATTGAATGAAATGGGATAAACTTGTTTTACTGTCTTTATGAGTTACTTTCTTCGCTGAGTTCTGCTACAGATCACTTTTATTTCTGAGTACTTGAGTTTGCTCCAGATAATTAATTTTCATTAGGAAAGTTGATCTACTAGTCATTATTTAATTACAAAGTGTACTAATGAGGATGGCTGATAAGATTTGAGTTCCTGCAATATCACAGCCTCTTCTGCTGGGCTCGTAACAATTTGGTAATCTAGTTTTCAGATACTTGAGAGGGGCTTTCAGTCATCACTTCAGGTAATGCTCGCTTGAGAGTATTAGTGAACCTGTGACTGTCTTGGAAGGTGCCAAGTGCTCTCATTTCCCAGAGGGATTGATGATACTCAGATTCTCAGGCACTCAGTTGACAACGTGATCCTTGGTATGTAGCTTCCAGAAAGCAGCATGCAGTGAAAAATCACGGATGCTATAAAAATAGCATCTTTGTCACTTCATGTGGAGGTTGTGTGCTTGATGTACGTGAAAAGGACGCAGCCAAATCCCAAATATTATTAAAGTTAAAACAGAAGTGACCTTCTCCCTTAGCAAACTTCCAACTGAGTGGAATCGTATAAGCTCAATTACTAAAAAATAAACATGTTTGAAACCCTTCATGTATCATTCTACAAACATAATTGCTTTTCCAAATTGTTTCTGGATAGTCTAATAAATGATGAGAAAATACCACAGAGACTTTTTATCATGCCCAGTGACTAGTTTAAGTGTGGCTGGTTTAACCTGTGCCATTTAAAGCATTTTGGTAAGATTATGCATTTTAAATAGCCTTCTTTTTAATCCAGTACATTCTTGTACCTTAAAAAAAAAAAAAAAAAGAAGATCAAAGGGTAGCTGCGTTGAGAGCTGTGGGCTCTCTGTTCAGTAGAGGGAGATATTTCAGGGTAGGTTTGGGTAAAAAAGTAAACCAATTTGACATGAACCAGGTGGATGCCTTAAGATGGATGTGATGCAAACGCTTTGTCACTATTAGTGATACCAATTTTTAAGAAAACCATTTTATATAGTCTGGTTTGAAAAGGAATCAGGCTGATGCTTACTAATTTTTTCCTGGATCATTGAGAACTTGGTAAAATATTGTAAAATTTTCTAGACGCATAGGGAGACCCTTTGTTAAAGTCCATCATTGCAGGTCCACATATATTATGCAAGTGGGATAACCCACCTGTAAGGAAAAAATAAGAATAGAGATCTAACTTGGCATTCGTCAAGTGTTAGGAGACCTGTTTAAAAGCTGGTGTCTTTTTTGAGTTACTTTCCATAAGCTGCTTTACAATTTACCAAAGGAAAATTTAATTCATGTGGAATAGTTGTATGATTCTTAATTTCTGTTTCGTGTTATTTTAGTGACTACATTATGATGATTAAAAAAACAATTAGAATCTCATTGGAGATTTAATTTCTCCAGGAGTCGCAATCTGGGTATTGGAAAACACAGGCTGTTTTTTTTTAAATCACAGTCAATTTTAGAAAAATTGACTATAAAGGCTGTACTGTTGGCATCTCAACAAGATTTAAGCTGATAAAATTACTTTTTTTTTTTTTTTTGGGAAAATGCGAACTGAAATCTGGCTTAAAGCAGTCTTTGACTGCCAAGTTGAGAGAAGAATGTAAGAGTGACTAAGGATGGTATGATTTTCTGTATTTTCTTGAGTTCCTCAGCCAGCTCTTCTATGGGATGTACTGTCTAAGCTTGTATTTCTGTATTCATTTTTATAAGCAGCAGAGGTTTTGTTTTCTCAGGAAAAATGATGTTACATGACAACATTAATTGTACTGCAATAGAAAACATAAATTTTATGTTTTAAATTTAATAGTCAATGCCAAAATACATGCCAGTGTAAATCATCGTAAATTGTCTGGTACAGGTTAGGATAGCGTAATTACAATTTTGCAGTGCAATTTTACAGCAATACTCAGGTTAGAATAGTATCACTGCAAGCTTTGCAGTAATTCAGACCATCTCCATTTGCTTCATATTTGTTATTAATGATAGCATTGCCCTAATAATAACATCATACTTGTATCCTAAATATTCATACACTTTTTCTTAAGCTTTTTTTCATGGACTGGCCTCTTACACAGTCATCTCTAACAGCTGCCTTTGATCTGTGATTCTGGTTTCAAGTAAATGTGTTACCTTTTAAATTAAGTCTGGGTGAGTTCCATTCAGCAGTTTTCTAACAAAAATTTCTCTTTGTGTAAAAAGACTTAATTTTGGGAAATGCCTTTTTGCATCTGAGGTGATGCTGTTTTTTGTCCACTTGCAGCTAAACCGATCGAGTTCTGGGAAAAATGAGGAAAAGAAAGGGAATAAGGGAAATGGGAAAGGTGAATCTGTTTCTGAAGGCGGAAAGACAGCGGTGGTGTTTTCCTTGAAGAATGAAGTTGGTGGGTTGGTGAAAGCTCTCCGACTCTTCCAGGTAAAGCTTACAAATCATTATGCTGACTGGATTGGGGAAGGCTACCGAGGTCAGGTTGTTTGTTGGTGTAAGTCTAATGGACCGTGGCAGAAGGAATAGAGTGCAGTTACACTCTGCAGAATTGAGTAAAAGTAACTTAAAATTTTATGGACCATTCAACAAAGCATTTTGGGCTCACTAAGGGTTTTCTGGAATAAAGTTTAACAGTGATGCTGATGTTCAGACCATTCGCTTTAGATTTCAGACATGTGATTCTCAACACCGTAAATTAGATTTGGAGTTGTCTGTGCAGGCCATGATGAAAGGAGGCACTTTCAGAGAGCAGTTCAGAATCTAAATTACATACGATCGGGTGGCAGTGGCGGCAGTCTTGCTGCAGGACAATGTTTGGTCATGAAGTTAAATGCACCTTTAAGCACTTGCAGGGCCAGGGTTTTAGAACTTAAATTGTGAAGTATTGGTTTCCATATAGATCCCTGTGCAATCAGTGTTTTTTGGTCCACTTGCTGGTACTGCACGTAATCTGCTTGCCTTCTTAGTAAATTGAGTAGGGCTCGGAGGCATGTCTGAAGGTAGTTAAAGCAGTATGATAAAAGTGCTAGGTTGTTCAGTCTGTGCAGTGAAGAGAAAGTTAGGAAGTGGCTTGGGGTCTGCTTCTACGGCTAAACCTTAGAGGGTTGTAAGTGTGGGAGCGCTGGGCAGGGGCTGGCTTTGGGAGCAGATTCCCAAGGCTGATGAAGGTACCTAGGTTCCTCAACCAAGGAAAAGGGAGTGAGTTGGTAGACCCCTGGGAGGGAGCCTGCCAGGAACCACGGTGTTTGCAGAGAGCTGATAGGAATTGCAGGAATTGTGTTTTCAATGCAGCTTCTCTCCGTGAGGCTGAAGTGTCTTAATTGCAGTGCTGGCTTAAATGCTTGAATGGATTCATACCTGAAGTCCTGGATTTACACATCAGCTTCCCCTTCCTGGGAATGGGCGTATAACTCACTCAGGTGTCTTAAAACATGGCTGGAAAGTGTTGCAGAGATAACACTCCCACTCATGGAGTCACTTAACAATTTGGGTACCGTGAGGGGAAGTGCAGGATTTTGTTCCCTTCTCAGTCCAGGGAAGATCAAAGTCACTTGTCCGACTTCCCAAGAGAATGCCTAAAACTGGTAGCTCTGTGTCAGCTGAAGACACGCAGGGGAGTCCTGGGGCCTGTGTTATTAAGGAGTAGATCACCAAAATGATCCTACTTGGCTTTGTAATCTGCCAATTTACAAATAGCAGATTCAAAACCCTCAGCAGGTGGAGGGTTTTCCTTCTGTGAATTTGTTACGTGAATGGGTTAGCTAAGGAGATACACCGTAGACATACCTTACGAAGCATGCCAGTTAAAGAATTATGTCCATATATCCAGAGGTGTAAAAGTAGAGACTGCTGGTTGCCTGTACCAGAGGAGACCTTCATTTGAAATGGCCACTTTTGGAAAATACAGGAGGCAGATAGAAGTACAAGTGCAGAGTTCTCCCTGTTTCGAAGTCGAAAAATATTATAGTGGCTTCCCTGAGTAAGTGAAAGGATAGTTGTGAAAAGTAACAGATAGTTTGTGTGTCTGGCAAAAAAAGGACAAATCAAAGAGTCAATAGAAATATTGGTTGAAAGTAGTCATCGAGTCCAACCTCCTATTTGGGGCAAGGCTATCACAGCACTAGATCAGGTCAGCCATAACACATTGTGGTTGTCTGTCATGGTATGGCACCCTTGGCAGAGCAGTAATTGTGGGAGAGAGACCCCATAGCAAAATTTCAATGCTAGAACTATTCACGCACATGTATGTTTAGTTTTGCTGGGGACATTATAATAGAGAATAAATTGAATTAGATTTTAATTTTATTATTATCACAGCTTCAGGTAATTCATAGTTGCTGCAAGAAAGATGGATGATGACTGATACACAGTTATCCTTAGAAATATTTTCTACCTCGTGCTCCTGAGAGAAGCTGAAGGAGTACGCATTTAATAGCATCTAAATAAACACACTGAAATCCAGTTAAATTAACAGTAGTATTATGCACATTGCCTAATGAAATTGCATTTCATGTTTAACAAAGGTAAATACACAATTGCATTACAATTTTTTTTTCTTTTTGAAAATTATAAAGTAATATTCTCCTTTATAAAAGATTGCCTTTTAGGTAAAATTAAATCATTAGTTAACTTTCTTCATTAAAGACAATAGTAGTATTTTTACCTTCACTATACAGATATTTTTGTGTTTATTAAGCATCACTAACCCAGTACTTTCAATGAAAATACCTTTTAATAACTGGGAAAAACTTCCTTGAGGAACATGCCATCAATATTCCCCTTCTAACTGGTATGTCTGCATTTCATACACTATTTCATCTTTCCACAGGAGAAACATGTCAGTATGGTTCATATTGAATCACGAAAATCGAAGAGAAGGAACTCAGAGGTGGAAATTTTTGTGGACTGTGACTGCAGTAAGAAAGAATTTAATGAGCTAATCCAGTTGCTCAAGTTTCAAACTAATATCGTATCTCTCAATCCACCAGAAAACATCTGGACTGATGAAGAAGGCAAGGCTGCTTTTGTATCACTCGGTTTAGACACCTGTGCAAAACATTTCTCAGTATCTCCATAGTCTCGCACTGCAGTGCATTCAACTCACGTTCTGTCTTCTACAGATCTTGACTGTGTCCCTTGGTTCCCCAGGAAGATATCTGAATTAGACAAATGCTCACAGAGAGTTTTGATGTATGGATCTGAGCTGGATGCAGATCACCCTGTAAGTGTAACATAGAATTGTATTGAAGATAATTGGTTCAGGTTATTTGGTATTCAAGTAAAAAGCCTGTTCGCTGCCGATTCTAAGTACCTTCTTGAGCATATGTTTTTCAGAATATGGGGATTTAGTTCTCTGCAGTGTTTTCAGTGAATTAATTTTCTGTCTCTGGAGTAGGACACCCGACAAGGAGGTCCTCCAGAAAACTTACTCAGTCTTGAACAACTATGTCCCCTTTTGTAGTGCTTTCATTTATTTATCTTTTTAATTAACTATTTGATAGAAGCTTTCAGAGTTTACATCGATGAGACCTGCAGTTCTGTCACAACTCTTGGGAAAGAATTGATATTAACCTAGGTGTCAGAGAAGAAAGAAATATGAAGAATGCTCCTTGGGCACTCAAGAGATAATTGCAGAAAAAAAACAGAGCAACATATTCCTCTTTCTGCATGAATGCAGCAGATGGGAAGGTGTCTCGCGTTGTTTCATGACTTTTGTGACAGGAGACAGGCCTGCGTTTCACAAAAGCTGTATCTGCTCAATGCAAAAGGCAGAAAACCAGATTTGTTATTGTTTTATTTCTTTTGTCTGATGTCCATAAATGCTTAACCTCTCAGTCTTTAGCTGGCAGATGATTGCAAGCATTTGTGTTACAACATTTTCACTTGTTATAAATCCAGGTTTCTACCTTTGTGCCACTTGGCTGAAAGATACTGCTGGTAGCTTCTTGTATTTATTTGTAAAATAGGCTGGATTAAAGGGATGTTTAGGAAATTCCATCTGAAAGGAAGTAGGTAATGAACTAAGATATCTGACCACAAGACTGTCTTATAATAGAATCAGATTGAACCCTAGCTGTAGGTGATAATCTCCTTTGTTGTCACAGACATTTTTGTTGGTGTTGTCCAAGATGGTGAAAAATGGCCCTGAAGGGTTTGTAAGTGACTGCAAAAAGATCAGTTTGGTGTAGGGGACTTTCTAGTGATGCATCCGTGTGGTACCATAGAGCCTGTGTAGACTCCTCCCTGGTGACTGCCTTGGCTGAGAAGAGGCAGGTACTGGTGGTGGCCCTGGGTTTGGGGCTCTGCGTCGGTGCAGAAATGGCACTCAGACTGCTGCCTCCCGTCCTGTCTGCTCCACAGCTCCTACAGTGCCGTGCCACAGCTGGGGCTCAGGCACAGACCCCCAGGCCTGTGCACGCAAGCCAATGGACATCATCACGATGTCCCCTGTTCCTGTCTTTGGTGTCATCTTGCCTGCATGTCAGCCACAATAATCATCGTGGCCTCGCTTGGTTGCCAGCTACCATTACCACGCGTGAGCCCTTCCCACTCTGCAGCCCCGCAGTTGGGGAGCCAGTTCCTGGGTCCTGGTTTCTGCCACGTACTTCTTGATGAGAAACTGGGATTTACCTCGTGTTTCCTCAGAATGGAAAAGCCTGTTGATTACCTTCAACCATTAACAGTAATTTGATTCAACAGAGGCTGTAGTGGCAGCTCATTCTAGCCTTGAGTTGATGGCTGTGACGGGCCATTTGATACTGTTTTATGTTCTGATCTGGTGCCTTCATTAAATACTTGAGTGCTCTGCTGAAAATCTGCCTTCAGTTTTACAGACAATGAAAAAAGACATTTGCATTATATGAATATATATTTTACACTTGAGAGAACTCGTATAAACATAATTTACACACCATTTGTTAGCCTATGCAGCATGCTAGGTATTAGAGATGGGGGGAAAAAAATGTGAAATCTGTGACTGGCCTTTCAAAGGCCACTGCTGGTGCCTGCTCAGTTCCTTAGCGGTGACATGTAGGTGCCAGAGGACCAAAGAGAATTACCCTATTACAGAACCAGTATAGTACCACTTCAGCAGCATGGCCCTAACCCACTCTGTATTGGCTAATGGTTTCAGGCTCAGTTTCACGACTCGTGACAGGCCTTTAAATCCCCTGTCCAGTCTTCCATCACTTTTCAGCTCTTGAACAGTCTGCAGCTGAGTAACTCAACGCTTATGTCGAAAGGTATTGAGTAGGCAGGGAGGCTCCCCCAGATTACAGCAAATTTTTGCCAGTCAAAACGCTTTTCTTTATAAGAGTGGAGGCTTGAAGGTTTTCTGCAGTCCTCTGACATCCTCCCTTACTCTGCCCTAGCAGTGCAGCTTTGGTTATGGGACAGTAAAATGCCTTCTGAATTTTCTGGAAGCTCATAAAGTATTTCAAATCAAATGATGTTATCCTTTCATTCCCTTCAGTGATTTGCGTTTGTGTTATGTGAACAGTAAGGAAAAAATGCATTTTACTTTTCGGCTCTCACTAGGGGAAACTTAAATGCACTTTCTGGGCTACTAACTGGTGAACTTGGATAACTCTTTACCCTTTTTCATCTTCAAGAAGCTGGCAATTCTGCATTGAAAATACATAACTTTTTTTCATAGTCCAAAACCTGAAGTGTCTACGTATTTTATAGGTATAGAAGAGATCTTGTTTTATGGTTGAGTAGCTCAAAGGGCTGTAACTGGTTGGTGTGTATGTGTTACACAGCTCTTGTGCCCTTAACATGGAAAAGGTATGAGCCTACTGTAGCCCATGAGGTAGAGCCCTTCCTCTGTAACTCACATTCGAGCAATATGCATATTTGCTGCTGGGGGCTGATGGTGCAGTCCCTAATGTGTTGATTAAGATGGCAACTGCTGAAGTAGCATCTTAAAAATTAGTTGCGTATGAACTGTGGGCGCTTGATTCTTCTAGAGAAGAAAGATGTATTAAGGATAGGTAGATAATTCTACTTTTTGCATGTGTGTAGATCTCCATTCAGATCAAGGAAAACCTGAGTGAGACGAACTGACAAGGAAAAAGTTTCCCTTTTTCAACATCTTGGATGTGTACCTAGGCACAAACCTGTCTTGAAAAAACTCCTGTGGGACTTTGGTGGGGAAAAAATGAAGAAATCCTTCTATTTTCTTGCAGTTCAGTAGATAGTGTTAATCAAAATACAATATAATTAGGTACTAAATAAACACTTTAATGATTTATTCTGCAATTCTTACAGCTAATTTTCTGTCCGTATTGTAAATCACTCTCTTCTTCTTTGCTTAAGGGATTTAAAGACAATGTCTATCGACAGAGAAGAAAGTACTTTGTGGATGTTGCTATGAGCTATAAATAGTAAGTACTGGCATAATTCTTCCCTGTGCTGCTGACTAGTTAGAATTCATGCTCTACTTAATTCTGTAGGATGAAGTTTAACAGTAGACAAAGTCATCCTTTAAACTTTGACTAGTTTAGCATAGGCTATAAATGACAAACCTGATGCTTGAAATCCTGTTTCATTTTTGGAACAGATACAGGCAAGTAAAGCATTTGAAAGGTAAGCACTCTCTTCAGCATTTTATTCATAGCTACTTAAGAAACTCTTACAAATGCTTGCACGTCTTAACGACAAACTGATGCACTTCTGAATCACACATAACTAGCCTTCCTATATAGTTGGATGAGCTCACTAAAAACCAAAATTATTTTATTTTCTTGCACTTACTCTACTGGGTGCTGCAAAATGCCATTTATCAATTTTGTCAAGACAGCTCTAAATTTCTCAGAATTCAGTCAGTAGATTTCTCTGTAGTTGGTGGAGCTGGTGCCCTTGCACAAGTACACTGCATGTATTTTCTCACTTTTGATTTTTTTTTTTTTCCCCCCATGTCAACTCAATATTTGTGATTTGCTACCATCCCTGGAAGTTAGAAAACTTCCTGTGCTACCTACAAATACCTACTGTGTTGCAATTTTCTTGTCACACAAGCATTCAACTAATTTTAGTCATACTCTAGGTTTTATTTGCAACAAGTCTAAGCCCTCATTCTCAAGGGAAAGAACATACTAATTTCATGTTCTTTTCCATTTTACCACACCTCTTCAGGTTTTTCATTTTTCTCCTTTGAGATTTCTACCTACGTTGTTTAAAGAATATAAAACACAACAATTTTTTCTCTCTTTGTAGAAGGTACATCCTGTCAGGAAGCAATTCAAAAATGGATTTTTGAAGGCTTTTCAGTTCTGTTTTTTGTTTTTAATGTAAGGCTAGCATACAGGCTCCAGAAGGCTGGGGGAACAGGAGGATTAACTCTGCTTTGTGGCATATAATCCGGATTATATTTGTTCTTTACTTTTGTCCCATTCCTGTTGGTAAGTTGTTACCAGTCTAGTAAATGTGTAAGTGCTACTGTTGGTTCCCCTTTTTGATACCCACGGTGACATTTGTTTAGCTGGGTGCTCGTGACATTCATCCAGCACACTGAGCTGCTGCCTGCTAGTGGCAAGTGCTGGATAGTAGAGAAGCTTCCTAGGCTGAGTAGCTAAGTCCAAAGTTTAGCCAGCTTTCAAATGTAAATTGAGACTTTTTTTTTGTTTGCTTGTTTACAGGTGATTGATTTATTATCTTTTTTTATTTCAGTCTATTGCTTGCAGTAGAGTTAGGGCTTCTTGCCTAGCATTTATTGCAGTGTGAAATGTCAAGCAGGTACCTGTGGATGAGGGCAGGCTGTGTGCACTCCTAGAGCTCTTTCAGCCAGTCAGATAGTTGTCCATTTACCCATGGTGGTAGCAGTAGTGCCGTGCATTTTGCAGCTGCTAAGTTGCTGGAAATATCTTCCTCCCTTCTCCCTCTCAGCTGCCTAAGTGCTGGAAAGATCATGCAGCTGGCTCACTAAGCAGCGGTTGGTCTTCTGCTACAATGGGTTTTTTTTTTCACCCTGAAAGCAGCGAGAAATGTCTTTTCACAGAAATCACATAGAGTAATCCAGCATATTCCCTGAAAAATAGATAAAGAAAAGACCTTTTCCTTCTTTAAATTTTGAAGGATCAAGAACCATTTCTGCAGGCACATTACAAAAATCAAACAACCCAGAGGTTATTTGGGGGCCAGGTCTCGAACTTCACCAAAACTGCTCAGAAGTACTCCTTTATCGCGCTGATCTTTTCAAACCTTTAAAGATTTCAAACTCTTCCTATTATTATCAGCAGAGGGAAAACTAGATGCCTCACATATATTTTTTTAGCTAGGGACCACAAAACTGCTGGGAGGCTGTTTTAGGTTAGGGCAGTTACCCAAGATACTGTAAAATCTCTTTCATACACCTCAGGTCTCCTGCAGTGGTTATCTTAACCCCAGGGATGTGCATATCTACTGAGCTGTACAGTCAGTCTGTCTCCGGGTATGCCTGTAGAGACAGCCCAGGCAGACATTTACTCTCAGCATCCTGAAGCTCAGCCTAAGCCACACTGAGGAAAGGCAAATCAGCTCAGGGACAACTCTGTGCTGCTATGGCTAAGCTTTTTCTGCTGGGGAGCTCAGAATTAGTATGTGAGTCTCGAGACTACATGTCTCATCACACCCTCTTCTGAGGTCTAGTGACTATTTACTTACTTACACAAAGCTCTATTGTAAGGGCTGCTTCCCTCAGGGATATATTCTGAGCATTGCCTTGAACCTCTCAGTGTCTTCCAGGTAAGTGACCTTCCTAATAATTTACTGAGGCTTAGTGCATTTCTACTTTTCATTTTCCAGTGGAAAAAAATACCCTGAACCACCTATACTTGTTTCCTTAAAAAAAAATAACAAATAAATCTGGCTGCAAAGAAATTGGCTCTGTAAAAAAATTGTTGAGTTGAAAAACCTGGATCAGCATTTCCTTTCTGAATTGCTGCTGTTCTATAGTGGTAGGTGTTCTGCTTGAACATAAAGAGGCCTCTGTAGTGGGGAGAGAGAGAGAAAAACACTAAGAAGTGAACTTGGAGGAGCAAATATTTGCTGGTGCTGAATGTTAAAGGGAAAGACATGTTAATAGACCACAGCAATGAAAATCAGCTGTATGAAATAAATGGACCAAAAAAAAAAGTATTCCTCCCTCCTTTACTTAGCTTCCATCCTAATGATAGTGAAAATGTGTTAATCTTGCTAATTAGTCCCTTGAGACTGATAAGGGATTGCAAAAGTGTCGAGAAAATTAAATCTGGAGGAAAAATACGAGGTTTAAGAAGGAATTTATAACATGAGTTGATGGCTCATGACCATGGCAAAAGGAGAGACCCTATTTTAATAAGAGGAAATAAAAATTCAGGATAGGTTAGCTTGTAGAGTCTTCTTACTCAGCCACAAGAAAACTGGCTGTGCAGGCTGGCCATTCTCATGATTTATAGAAACGTTTTAGCATGAGGTGGGTCTTGCTTGTTGAAGTACGAGGGTGAGAAAAAACGAGATTTGCAGAGCTGAGTGAGAAAGGCATAGGGCCTCCCTCAAGTCAGGCTGCCTTGATCCTTCCGATAAAGAAAGCAGTATCATGATCAGCTGGAAATAAGATCAGCCCTCCCAGGCATAAATCCAATTAAGGAATTAATGTTCAGTGAACCTTACCTCAGTGCTAATGAATTAATTGAAACAATAACTAAGTTATAAACCTTTTAGTGAGCAGTGAACAAGCTTCACATCCTTGATTGTGTTTATACCTCTCTAGCGACGGGCGAAACAGAAACCTGAGTTTTTCCACTGGTGCACAGATTTCTTCAGCTTTGCTGGGCCAGTGCTGACCTGCACTGGCAGTATCCCTAGTAGAGGTGAGGTCTGAGGAAGGAGGAGGCTATGGGACAGTATTCTGGCAACCCCAGGTGGACGGAGTAGCAACCTGCTTGTATCTGTCACGTACGGTGCGATTGAGAATAGCAGTGTTGTGCTTTCCGTGAGCTGGCAGGCGGCGTAAGGCTGATAAAGTGAGAAGGTGAAGACAAATACTAGACCTGAAGGGCTGACTCCCGCCGCAGAATGGGCACGAATCCAGTGCAGCTTCCGTTGGTGGGAAATGCTTCGCTGAATGTGTTGCAATTCTTGTCGTGTCTGCAAAAGAGTGGCTGGAGGGGAACTAGCGGATGTATCGGATGTTCCATGAGTCCTTAGCAAGTATGAGTGCCTCATACAAAGTGGCCTTTGACTGACAGATAACTGCCACGGGTCAAAACACTTTGATATAGTCGAAGGCAAGGGGATTAAATAGTAAGTTTTCAATAATTCTCCTGCTGCAGTGAGATCCCCTGTGCCCGATCTGCCTGTTCAGCTGCTGTCTGTGACCCTGGGGAAGCTGCAGCGATGGGGGCTGGGGGCGCCCACGTTTGCCAGCCCTGTGGCAGGGGAGTGGGAGACAGGGACTGATGGGGGTGGGAGGGGATCCTGGGAATCCCTTTGCCAATCTGTACTTCGTTACAGTCTGGGAAAAGAGGATACCCGAGGAGAAGGCAGACTGCACAGGTTACGTACTATAGACTGTGAACATTAAATCCAGAGAAAGATTATAAAGGTTCTGGGAGGAATTCATAATGTGAGATGGTGACCCATGGTGACCCATGACCATGGCATGCAAAGTTCCTTACAGCTAAATATGAGGCGGTGCAAACTAGAAGGAGCCCTTCATGCCCTTCACACTGTCAGTCAGTTTTGAATTAGCCGTAATGACTCAAGGCAAATCTTGGATGTTGGTGACTGATTAGCAGGTACCCGGGGAGGCTCCTGCTTTGCAGTTTCTGTACATCTGTGTAAGGGGGATGAGTCAGAGGAATGATACAGAAGAAAGGAAAAAAAAAAAAAAAAAAGAGGATATTTACAGGCTTAGTTTCACCTAGGCTAGGCTGTTGTTGGCTCTGAGGTGAGCTTCCTCATGGTGTAGTCCTGCAGGTACTTGAGGTTCCAGACATATCTACATGTGTAAGTAACAGTCTAAACAATATATATATACACACATACATATTTTAATTGGATCCACACATTTCTAAACATCTATGTAGTTGCCTAGTCTACATTTTGTAAAAGTCTAGGTAATGATACTGTGTGAACATTATGTATATTTAGGAATGCATAGAGCATGCTGTCTGCTGATAATCTTACTGAATCTACAAGTTAGACTGAATCGGGATCTTCAGCTAACCACTTGCAAAGGCATCAGTGGCAGTGGAGAAATACTACTCTGGTATAGGGTCATGGCATATAAGAAATCCATCCTTCTACTATGATATGTACAAAGATTAAGAAATAATCTCACTGCTTAATAAGAAATACAGTTCTTAAGAAACAAATGTAATATTTACAATATAACATCAAGAAGTAATTCTAAGAAGCATCTAGCTGTCATTTAAAAATAATTTTTAATAGATTTATTAGTCTCTGTCTGCCTTTATTTATTTAAATAACACTTTTCACAGAAATTTTGCCATCCACAGTCTGTCTTGAATCTGGTTGTATTAAAATGTATTTTGTATTAATTTATTTTTTACAGTGGTCAACCCATTCCCAGAGTGGAGTACACAGCTGAAGAAATTAAAACTTGGGGGGTGGTATTTCGGGAACTCAGTAAACTCTATCCCACCCATGCCTGTCGTGAATATTTAAAAAACTTTCCTCTACTGACCAAGTACTGTGGATACAGAGAGGATAATGTGCCTCAGCTAGAAGATGTTTCTATTTTTCTTAAAGGTAAGGTTCGTATTTGGTTTGTCAACAGATACAGTTTCATACGAAAACTATTTCTCTTTTCTGAATGAAAAGACTTCCAGCTTTGTCAGTGGATTTTGGTTTAGTTTGAAGTATCATTCTGTTTTTGACATTCTTGATGGCAGATAGTTTCTTGGGTCAAGACAGTTGTATATATGAACCTGCAAGTATGAAGCTGAGAAGTAAACAGCTGAGCACCTATCAGATGATACGATCTTTCACAGGGAGAAAAGTCCTTCCGTACAATGAAAAGAAAGAGCACAGTTAGCTCTGCTCTTCTCATTGCCGCAGTGTGGGTGTTCTGATAACTGCAGTGGGCATTCTTCAAATATCCAGGCAGGTAAAAGAGGGAATAAAATGCCAAAAAAACTGAATTTAAAGAGGAACTGCATGTTTGGCACATTGTTGTACAGCCTGATGAATATGAGGCTTTCCTGAGTGCCCAGGAAGCTAGTCATTATATTTGTATGTTGATAAAGCTCAATGGGACTCCATAGATAATCTGATACTTCTCTTTCAAGTTCTTTTTTAAGAGGTCAGGATAATACATATTTAAGCTTGAAAATACCCTTCTTTTTTGTCTGTAATGGAAATGTATCCCATATAGAAGGAGAAGTGGCAGACGTGAACCTGCAGTTTTTAACTCTAGAGGAAAAACTACCAAAGAGCTCAGTTAAGATTTTCTCCTCTCCTCAGGGGTCCCTTCAGATACATCTATTTATTCCTTAATCACCTTGCTCAGGAGCTTCTGGAGCTCAGGACATAAAACACTATAAAGGCAGTTTTTTGGAAAAAAAAAAGTTATGTGCTGTTAACTATTATGACAGAACATAACAAAGTGTTTTGTCCCAAATGTGCATGAAAAGTTATTAACTAAGAGAAATGCAAAATTTGTAGTGAAAAGCTTACTTTCCCCAGTCCCTGCTTCATCTTTAACTCGTTTGTGAAACACCTGCATTTACTAATAACTGACTCGTCACCTCCTGAATTTGGTTGTGTCCTTCTGGGTCTCTCATCTATTGTGTCGCGGTCTCTAAGGAATGCTCCCAGAGTGTACAGGTCCTTTCTCTAACTAGAAACTCAAAACCTCACGCTTCTTTCAGAAATACGTTTTCAGACTAAATACAACAACAGTAGTGTCTGTTGAAGAAAAACTTGGAACCTTCTCCTGTAAACACTTGGAAAGGGTAAAGAATGAATTTCGGAGAGAAATGTCCTTTTCAAAGTCACTGAGTCTGAAATAATTCCTCACTGGGACTAATCTGGCGAAGGAACTCTTTGTTAAATAAATGAGGACCTCAGCTGTGAAAGTTGTTATTTTACTGTCACAAACAGTATTTTATCTGTAAAAATAAGGAAAGATTTGATTTAATCCTATTATTTTCTGTTAGTTTTTAATGTATTTTACAGAAGTCATCTTCTGTTTTGGGAACTTCTCTCCTGTTTGGTACTAGATATGAAAATTAGATAACTTGGTGATTTGAGAACATCACTTATGGTACCTTACCATCTTTTCTAGAAAAAGTTATTAAAACAAACTTTGAAATACCTCAAGCTGTTTTCATTAAACATATGCTATCAATGCAAAATACATAATGGTTCTCATACATAATAGGTGAAAATGGTGTGTGGTCATCTTCAACCAAGATATTATGTGTCATGCTTCTGGTAGAATAATTAGTTATAGATTATTACCTGTCCTCAGGAATGGATGTAGGGATATAGAATTTGGTCTTTTATTATCTCCTTCACTTTCAGAAAGGTCTGGCTTCACAGTGAGACCAGTTGCTGGTTACCTATCTCCCCGGGATTTTTTAGCTGGCTTAGCATACAGAGTTTTTCATTGTACTCAGTACATACGACATGGCTCAGATCCTCTCTACACACCAGAACCGTAAGTTACTTCATTTGCTTTAGTGCTGAAAAAATATGATTGCTGGATTCTTAAAAGATGTAATTGAATTTGCCGAGGTTGAAAAGAAGAACCTTCCCACAAAGGTAAAAATGTAGTTACACATGACAAAACCCTTCGCATTGGTGAGCTAGAATTTAATTCAAAGGCTTTTTTGGGCTTGCTACTTAAATAACTAGGCTATTTATATGTTGGGTCAAAAAATTCTATCTGGATTATTTTTCAGTGGAAAATGGAGTTTTGGACTAAGCACTTTGAAAAAGTATCTAAAATTTCATTTTCACATTGACAACTAAAGAAAAAAATTGAAAAAAAAAAAAGCCCTCAGTCCCTTGAAAGAAATTGCTTTCAGAATTATAAATTGTGTCTTCGTTTATGTTTTTTGGCCCAGACTCCACAACTGAACTTCATTTCTCTCCTATAACACATGTAAGCAAGCCAAGAGGCGCTGTTCTCTCATCCAGAGAAGAGAGGGAACATGATAGAAATGAGATACTTTAATTATGACTTTCATGGGACAGCATTGCAGCTTTTCCAAAATAGAATACTGCAAGTTTGGATGAAATATTTTGGCATTTTGTCTCTTGATGAAAAATGGAGAAAAAACCAGATCGAAGCGATTGTAGTTCTTGTCTTGTGTTATGTATGGTGTGGTCTGCGCAGTAGTAACAGAACAATACACGACAGTCAGATAATAGGGAGGTCGTTTCACCAAAGGCATCCACTGATCTTGTAAGCAGAGGAATGACATTTTCACAGTGCATCAGTCATCAGATGGTTAGCATGATATTGTAACTGTTGTTTATACAGCTTGTACTATTTTGGTGTATTTTATTTTTGACAAAATTTACACAAAGGTTTCACATATATATATATTTTCAGCTCCAGTCCTGTAAACACTTGGACCCACATCTAACTTTGATTTAATGAATAGACTGCTGAAACCGTGGAATAATATTTTTGGATATGGAAGGATTAATGGAACCGGATAGTAAACTATCCCTAAAAATGCTCTAACATTATTCTGGCAGGAGTCGCCAGGTGGTGCTGTTATACACATATCTACTTAATCTTCGACAACGTGTCAACTAAGCAAAGTATTCACTAGAATGCTATAGAAGGCTAGTTTTGTGTGCATGTTTTTATGGGGACAAGGTGGTAATCCCTGAAGGAATTCCCTCCCTTCTGTAATCTCTGTAATTAGAACTTTAATCTTTTAAATTTGTAGGCGAATTGCTATGTTGTAAAATCCTGAAAGAAGGGCTTGAATAGATAATGCTGGACCTCTTCTGGTCTATCTAAAAATATCTCTAGATATTTCAAAAAAAGAAATTGTAGTTAAGAAGTACCAGGTTGTGCACCAATGATTTCCTCTCCTGGGCGAAGCCAGTGTCTCAAATTACAGCACCTGCCAATGCTCAGCAAAAGAATAATGACATTTATTAACTTAGTACACAGTAGAACATTTTCATCTATTGATAGGGGGTTTAGGTACATAACTCCAACATGAACAAAGGAAGGATTGTCTTCCAGGAAACGAGTGTGCCTGTGTTTTTGCTGATGTTCTCTGGTTCATTGATTTGTGTATTTGAGACACCTTTAGTTTTCAGGATGCTGCCTATGTTCAGAATTATGCAGTATATTATAGCTGACCCTTAGTAGCAGTGGCAACTACTTTTTGTAACCTTTCTGGTCATTGTGTCTGGAAAGTCACTATATAGCAATACAAGTTCAATTAGAATGAAGGTTTTTATCCCTTATTTGGGCTGAACTTAAAAATCCAGGTTATAGTCTTAGAAGCTCTAAATATGACTAACAGAGGAACTGTAATTTTCTAATGATGTTACTCTCTTCCTGCAGACCTGCGTGTTCAGAAACCACGTAAATTAAATAATCTGTACTATCAGGAGCTCCGTAGGAAAATTTTGAAAATCCCTTTTAAAATGTGTTTAATTTTTTTCATATGATAGAGCATATAGGAAGTGTTATCAGAAATGTAAAGCGCAATCCTGGCTTTTTTGTAATCAGCAGCAAAACTAAACTGACTTGAGTGGGGACAGCTCTTCATCTTCCGCAGTAGCTGCAATGCCCTGAGATCTGCTGGTTGATATATGTGGCCATAACGAGGTTTGCTGCGGGTCCCTGGCTTGCTGAATGTTGCATTTCAATGATATAAACCTGGTAAAAAGACTCCCTTTGACTTCAGTGGGCTTTCCATCAGATTTAACAGCCAGGCTATAGAGCTAGATACAAATTAGAGAGTTCATTTGGTTTGATCTGTATCACTACTATATGCATTTTAAAACATTTCTTCCTGAGTTTCATTATGTTTCTACTACATTCGCGGAGCTATATAGATTTCCTCTGCTCTGCTAACTAATTTACTCCAAGAAAAATCTTTTGCTGTGAAAAGTGCATTACGAAAATCTTATTTTCTCTGAGCAATGCGTGTGAATAAATTAAAGGAACTTAATTATTTTCTGAATAAAACAAAACAAAAGAATCCAGCCTTGGTAGTTAAGCAAAGAATTATATTGTTTAGACTATCTATAAAGGGCCAGACTGGCAGGGAAATCTAAGAGGCTCCAATGACAATCCCAAACGCTGGATCATGGTTCTGCTTGGAAGATTTGAAGTCTTTTATTATTATTTTATTATTTTTTTGCATAAGTTTTTGTTTTAAGCTCCCCTGTTTATAACTCCATGTTCAAAATACTACTTTGCATAGTTTTAATGGAAGAATCTACAAGCTAAAGGCATGAGAGAAATATCTTCTGCCTCTTTATCCTCCTCCCCTTCCCAGGAGAGTTAATGGGACTAGGTTTTGTCTGTGGTCATTTGGTCTGCAAGTGACACAAAGAGCTTGTGCCCCAATGCAGAACTAGAAATAACACATCTGCACTTAGTTGTTTCTGGAAGTTGTTCCCTCAGCACAAGCGGTAGACACTGACAGTGGTGATGCTGCTGTAGAAGCCTGCCTGGAGGCAAGTGTGCTTACTTGAAGCTAGTCCCGCTATATCTTCTTTGCTCTCGTTATTTGAACTACTGATATGAAGTTACCTGAAATATATGAGTGGAGTGATGCAGTGCAGTATAGGTGGAGTGCTCAGCAATCAGTGTTGACTTCTCTCATGAAGATGGAAAATAGAGTTAGAGCTCTGGACTTCGGAGAAAGGGCTTTGTTGCCCATTTCTGTATTGGAAGGTGATGGTTGGAGGAGTCTGGTTCCTCCAGTGAGTTGTTTGGTATATGGAATTCTCTGGATGTATCTATCCGACTGCAGGCTCCATTTCCCTGCTGTCCCTTGTGTTGTTAGCAATACATCTCCTAAACCTTTCAGGAGATGACAGAAGAAATTGTTGTGACTGGAACTGAATAAATAAAGAAGGGTCATTAATCTTTGATGATTACCCACTCAACTGATTCAAACCATCTCCTGAACAAAGAGATGGATGATGCCATGCAGAGCCAGCCAATTTTTTCAAGTCTGAGCTCCAGTGAGGAATGGAGCAGTATCTAAGTTATGGGTCTTTTGATAGGGAACTTTGATCATCTTGCAAGAATTGGAGCATCACCAAAAGGTGCGGAGATCATAAAAGGAAAGCCTTCTTACCATCCACTTTTGCAGAAATTGGGAATTTCTCAGGCTCTGAAAGGATATGCAATTATGTAGGAACAAGGGAGGAAAAGTCTGTCTTTCAGGAGGAAGCACAAGCATTACCAGGCAGTGGAAAACAAAATGCAGACCATTTTCCTTATGCAAGTATGATGTCTGATACTATTCCTAGCCAGTAGTACATATCAAACATGTTTTATGGGTGTTGACTAAAAATATTGGTGCACTGTAAATTTGAACACTCAGTCTATATTGCTACAACTGAATCTCCAGTCAATGTCCATGGACCATGTTTGTTTTATCACGCCAGGCACTGCTTACCTCCTTTGCTTCTTTGGGAAATATGGGTATCTAGGAAGGAAGAGAAATGAGATTTGGTAATTATTCTGTACTGTTGCGTGAATTACTCCATATATGAGGTTGGCTCAAACTTGTCATGTACAACTTCAGAGCAGTGCTTGTCTCACCAGAAAGCGTAAATATATCATGAGCAAATGTTGGCAAGTGTCTGTCAGTGAGTCCATCTGGACTGAAAAGAGAGACTTCTATGTAACCCTCCAATACTGGAACAATATTTGGTAAGCTTTTTTTTTAGGCAAACTGGGAATGCCAAAAATACTAATCTTCATTTGCATGCATTCAGAAACTACTACTATCTATCTAGAAACAGTTGGCACAGGCTTCTTGGTGAAGAATACTGAGTGAGGAGACTTTAAATTATATAGAGGGTTGTTTTTCTGTTCATGATTTATCTGAAGTGTCAGGTTGTGTGTCTTTTCGAACAAAAATAGTTTATAAAAGACAAATTGGATGATTTTGGATAGAAGTCAGAAAACTTGATGTTTTCTCCCTGCCTTTAAAACATTTGTTTACAGCTAAAAAAAAAAAAGAGAAATGTCTTTGAAGAGACAAAAGCAAAGGAAATGTCAGATCCGATTTTTTAAAGTGAGCTTTACTACCAAGTCCATTATTTTCTGTGAACAAATGCACCAAAACTTTCAGAATTGTTTGAGAGCTTTTGTAGATGATGCATGTGCACTTTTCTTAGGTTGGTTAGCACTTTTTTGTACACTTATATCTGCACTTTGTTGTGACTAATAATGCACTTACAGGTGTGGATGGTAGCTCTTTCTAAAATGATTCAGGTTCTCTGCTTTTTTCTGAAATCTATTTGGTGAAAAATGGACCGTGCAATGAAAGTACTCAGTAATTGCAGCAGGAAGCCAGGACTAAATAAGAAATTAAGCACAAAGAAGGCTCTGTAAATATTGCCCTGAATTTCTAGTGGCAAGTGGCAAAATGTTTGGTTGTGGAGCTGTACCCAGGCACAGAAAGGGGAATGGAGACGAGGAAGAGGGAAGGAGTGGGATTTTGAACTTGATTAATGTGGAGAGAAATGCTGAAAACTGTACTTGTGAGACATCTGGCTTTCCTTTGGGCAGTTCAGTCTTCATGGTACTGAGTCTGGAAGACAGCAGTGATCTGTCCCACTCAATCTGGAAATGATGTGGAAATTGTGGAATAAGTGGGGTTAACTGAGGTATAACCCATTTAACAGAAGCAAACCCGGATGTTTCTACAGAACCATACATAGGGAAGAAAAACTGTTCTGTAAAAAAAATAAATGTTTCCTGTTAAGACTTTTGAAGTAGAGGTCAGACACATGTAAAATGGCATATATTAAATTAATTATGGAATGATTATAGAATTAATTTCTGTAATGACTCTCTTTTCATTTCCATTCCCTTAGGGATACGTGTCATGAACTCCTGGGACACGTGCCGCTACTTGCTGATCCTAAGTTTGCACAGTTTTCGCAAGAAATAGGACTTGCTTCACTGGGAGCATCTGATGAAGATGTTCAGAAATTAGCCACTGTGAGTCAAAATCTTTCTGTGGCATGCTCTCTCATCTGTCCTCCTCTTTGGTTGATAAAGTGATGTGCATTGTCTTATTACAGCTGATGGAATTTTCAGGTTGAAGATGACTATGATGTGACAGTCACAGAGCTTTAGGTATTATTCTGTTTTTAATAAGAGCAAAGCTGAACACAGTAGTCTTCAAGTAGTCAGTTTTACTTTTTATGTGCAATAACCACCAATTTTCAGGGCTAGCTGCAATGCATTTTGTCTACTTTTAAGGTGCTGAAAACAAGTAAGCAAGGTAATTTTGGAAAAAAAAAAGCCCCAAAACCCTAACGTTTTGGTATGTGCTCTCAGCTCTACACTGTTAGCTCCTCCGCAGGTGGCCACTTTGGCTCTTCCATACTCACTGTTCTGTTTTGTAGCTGTTCACTGTGTTGTAGCGTGTGACAGATTTTGAGATGATGTTGCACCCTTGCTGCTGCTCCTGTTGGAGAATATGTAGTTACTAGGGCAAGGCTGTGCAGCAGTAGATCTAGACCTAGGTCAAGTGCCTCAGTCAGTGGCTGTGAGATCGATTTTATGTTGCATCAAATGAGGCAAATGCCAGTAGATAGTGTGCACTGGAAGGGGCTGCACGTTAAAGATGGTAGATGGTGCTGACCACCCAGCTGGAGCCTTCTTGACCCCTGTGTGAGAGACCCTCAGGTTGCACCGAAGGGTTCTGTCAAGTTGCCGGGACTCTCAGCTCCTGCCCATCTGTCAGCCCTGCTGAATTGCCATTTCCAAATAACTTGTACGCAGCCTTTTGCATCGTGCCACAGGTTGGTGGTACTGGTCTATACCACTCGCTCTGTTCAGTTGGTTTAACTTACTTTATACTTCCTTCTGTGGATCGTCTTAAAACTAATGCTGCAAATAATTTAAGGAACTATATTGTGTTAAAAAATATATATATTTTATCTCATGAAAAACTCTGTGACGAGCAGCAAAAGAATTGGTTACTTTAAATCTTACACAGCATACTACTGCTTTTCTACACAAGAAGTGCAGTTGGGATTTAAAGGGTTTGAAATAATTTGGACACAGTGTTGAAGGCAGATTCAAACCAGGTTCAATTAAACTGTAATAATTTTGATGCAGTGGCTTAGAGTTCCATCTGCTGAAAAAGGAGTTTGTACCCGTTTGTTAGCTTTTTCTGCCGGACCCCTCCAGCAGCAGCCACCAAATTTATTTAATCAAATAGGCCTCACTCCTTAGTTAGACAGGCTCCATGTCTTGCTCATGGCCAGTTCCTCTCACATGCTTCAGGGTGTGTTCCTTGGTTTTCTAATGGATGTCTACTGAGAAGAAACCGTTGTTTGTATGGAAGAATCATGACAGTTGTGTGTCTGTTTGCACATTTGCAAGGAAGGGACTTAGTAGGAAGCAAACCTACCTTGTCACACCCTGCAGCCTCCAGAGCAGTTAGCTAACTGGCTGTCCCTGTAGGTTCTTTGAGGAAAACAGTATGTCCGAGTCTTTCACCCCGAAATAAACTTGGATGACATGGGCTTGTTGCAGAGGACAATGCTGGGACTGATCTGTTTGGGGAGAAATATTAATGTAAAGTGACCTCTGAATATTACATAAATGCTTTTACTCCTCCCCCTCACACAAGTTCCCAGTTATGACTGACTGTGTCACCCGAACAATGAGCTGCTCCTGAATCACAAAGCCAAAAATAAAAGAAGACAGCTGAATCACTTTCCCTTATCACACTGAGACGTTGGTATCTGAGTCAAAGTTTACTTCTCCTCCCATGCTGGAAATAGCTCTTTCAGGTGGAAGAGACATTCAGAGAGAAACTTCAGGCAACCCAGGTGGTGTTATTTTTTGTAGAAGCACAATGAGGAGCTGTACTCCCCTGGGGCAGGTGCTTGACAAATGCAGAGATTTTACTTGCCCTAAAATTTGCAATGTAAACAGTTGAGTTGGGAGCAAGCAGAAAGAACGTCTCTCAGCAGTGAGGGTGAGGAGGCCAAGAAATTCATTCAACTGAGCACCAAATGTCACCTGAGGTGCTATTAACTGACTTTTGCAACATTCAGTCGCATTTCCATTCTAGATAACAACCAGAGACTGCAGCGAGCTGAGAAATGCCAGCCAAGAGTCTTAACACAGAAAAGCAGTGCAGGTTCCAGTGAGGCAACTTCAAAGGAAATAGAGAAACAAATGAACGGAGAGAGAACATGCATATTAATGAGCTCGAAGCACTATGCCCAAAGCAAGCTTGCCATTAGCATGACCTGTTTCAAAAGATAGTGACATTAACAGCTGAGCCGTTACAGGGAGGACAATGGCTTTAGGAAGAGAGGAAAACGCCTCTTAGGAATTCAGATCAGAAATGAAAGAATTATTACAGGTGATCTCGTCATCTTTCGCTCCACTCTGCTTTCGAAAGACACCACCTATCAGCCTTGATAGATCTGCCCTTTGTGCCCTGTCAGTCCTGAGCTGCAAAGGAAACCTGCTTATGCTTTTGTCCCTGCAGAGCTGACACGGTGGATGTAGAGCAAGCTGGTGCCTGGTCCCTGAGCAGACTAGAAGTGTTTGCTAAATTGCAATTAGTCACATCTGTGCAGCCCCACTGAGGGCAGGGATTAAATGGGAGAGCGTGTCAGAGGCCCTGGTGCTGGCCAGCTGCAGGGTAAGAGGGTTGAAAAGGAAGGATGCGAGCTCCCCTCATCCTCTTGTTTGAGTCTGGCACCCAGATTGGAGCAAGGAGAAAGGAATGGCTTCTGCTCCTTTTTAAATTTAAGCATTCTTACTGTGGAATACTGAAAGAGCCAAGCAGCTGTCTTCACAGTGTTTTTTTGAGAGATGCAGTTTTCTTTACAGTGTTTTAAGAGAGCAAGACAGAGGGAAGACACAAAAAACAATTGACTGAGAGATACGTTACTGAAACAAAACAAAATATTTGCACAATCCACTTTTTGCTTGTCGTGTGCTATAATTCTGTTACTAGTTGGGGAAATACAATATTGCTCATGCATGTCTGGGTGCTAATTATTATTATCATCATCATCACTAATGCCTTGTGCTACATTGTATGACTTTCTGAAAATGCTTTGAAGTTGATTTTTCAAGCATGCCTGGTCTTTCTACTTTCATATAGTACAAAAACAAACAAAGACTGTCTTTTCTGCTTACCTATCAAACCATAAGCTGTAGGGAGGATTTGACAGGAGGTGTTCCAACTAATTTATATAGTGTATCATTTACAACACATTTAACAACACATAATGTAAGGTATTGTCAGGAAAATTGTACAAAAGCTATACGTCGGTTTACATTTCAGTATTACATTGTAATTTGTGGACTTGGGAGCCGGAGAGCAGCTGTCTTTGTAAAATTCCAAGCTGATAAGCAGGATCCTGTCTCTCTTGTTAATAGCAGAAATGACTCCCAGCTCCTGCTGAGCTGTTTCAGCACAGTTCAGGTTGTCCCTTAGTAATGCAGTATGTATGGGATGTGTTTGTGTATAAAAAATTCAGGGGGGCAAATTAACTGGTGTTGATTCAGAAAAGAGGAGTTTAGCATACAAACTGCATGGTTTGTATGCAGTTTATCATCGAATCTTTCCACTTAAGAATTTGGCCATTAGAGACTAATTAGTCAGACTAAGGTGTTTTTTTTCCCAGTGGTTTCTTACTGGAAGTTACGTTTAAAGCTTCAGTTCTCTGGGACTGTAAAATTGTCGCCTTTTAATCTTTCTTCATATTTGTTCTGGTATTTTAACAGTCTGGGACAGTAGAAATCAGGAAATTTCTTTTCTTTTTGCTAGCCTTTCTGCAGAAAAACACAATAGTGAGTTGCTTCTGGATTTGAAGGAATGATGTGTGATGAGGTCCTGTAAATGCATTTCAGGCTTGTTATAAATCTAAATGTTTTACCTTGCCTGGATGATAACTGAAGCCAATGGTTTATTTGTAAAGCTGACTTTAATTGATCTGTATACATATCACAAACAAAATATTTTAAATATATAGGCTGGGGTAAAAATAACATTCAGAAAGGCCTCTCTGGGAGAAGTCAGTGGTAATTCATATGAGCTTACTTGCTTGTGTCCTCTCAGGGTCTACATCGGTCTTGTTGGCTTCATTCTAGTTCTTCTCCCATGCTGAACAACTGGCACATAATTCAGGACAATTACACATTATGTTTGCTGAGGACATAACCAGAGTGGAAGAAACAGGAGCATCACAGATAAAGACTTGAGTCGCGTTTGGTAGCTTCAGGTAGATGCAGCCTTCATGGTCTCACTAGACAGAGCTGACTGTTACAGTCTCTCATCTTCACAGACAACAGGTTAGATTTCCCAGAGGGGCTATTGATAGTGCTAGGCCATAAGTACAGCTTGTGAACTGGGTTACTGTTTTCCTCCATGAATGATCAAATGGAGCTGAGAAGAAAACTATGAAAATATTTGAGATTTTTAAGATTCCCACTGTGCATCTGATAAATCAAGACTGCTTGAATGTTTCTCATTTATAGTTGCAAAATGATAGACAGCGAGCTAAGCACTGTGCTAAGTTTGTGATCAGCTCCCCTGCTGAAGCTGTTCTGCTATATAAAAATAATTATGTATTGGCCAACTGAAACCTGGTATTATAGCTCAAGAGCTATGGCATTCACTGAGCATATTGAAGTTTAATGTTCAAATCTCTGCTCGGTCTTTTTCCTGTATCCCAATCGCAGGCCATTATTGTATGAGGAATGCCAAGATTGAGCACGGTGAATACCCTAAGTCCAGGGGTGACATAGTTGAGTTTCTTGCAAAGGAGGTTCTTCGAGCTACACCTGAAGTTAATGAATAAAGGAGCTGCAGCACGAGGAGCTGGGAGTGAATATGATTTAAAAACTGCTTGAGTAAATTTTGAGGGATAGATGGCAGACACATGAAATTACATATGAAATTTGGGATGTGTGTCACTTATGGAAGATGAACCAATTCCTAGGATAAAAGCTAGGACTAGAAAGCTGAAATCAAGTATGATGGGATAGCCAGACGTTGTCCTGCTACACAGCATGAGACTGAAAATATTGTAATCCGTATTGTTCATCAGTAGATGACCTGGGCCGTGTTTCTGTTTCTGACTTTGACCAAACTTTGGCAAAAACACCCATATGGGGATGTATTTGGAAATTGCCCAGGTGCAATTCCTGAAACTGATATAAGAAGCAAAAGAGACAGCTGATGAAACCTTGTGGCTTTCGTAATCATTACAAAGTCATACAGGTCTGTTTGAATCAGGAGAGAAGGGTAACTTACTGGTGGATTACTTTGCTTTGATTGGTGAGGTGTCACTGGGCTCACTGACTGCCACTCTAAAAGTATGCCCTAATTTGTGGGTTTGCTCTGCGTAATGTTCTAAAGAAATTAATAAACAGGTAATGGGCTCCATTTTTTAAGGGTTTCTTTCAGCAATACTTTTTGATAAACTAGACGAAGCACTGATGTCAAGTCCTTCCTACAGTATGTGCAATCTAATATGGAAGCAGAAAAGATAGTACATATATCACAGAACAGGGCTAAAGGGGAAAAAACCTTGTAGATTCCAGGAATCAATATTTAATATTTTAGAATACTGCAGTGTTCCCCTGCAGTGTGTTTTCATGGTCACCACATCAGAGATTCATGGTACAAGAACAAAATCTCAGCAGTGATACCTAACTAGCTTTGTAGCTCAAAACCAAATGGCTCTGTACTACATAAAAATAAGCTACCAGTCCAGAGAAGTTACTACAGGGAGAATTTGAAGAGTTCTGTTGCTAAAATGGGAGCAAATCGCTCAGTGTTTTCTGCAGGAATTGTGGCAGTATGTTGAGGCCTGTGTTCTGGGTTTGGAGAGAGTCTGTTTCCAGGTTTGGACCTGGAAGAATTGCTTGTGCCCAAGTGCAGTCATAAATAGCTGTTTAGGAGGGATGTAAGAACAGGATGAGCGTGTCTGATTGTTTTCAAATGTTTTCCAAGTTTTTCTCCACTCAGAAACTCGGGGAACTCTTGAACCACATGTGGTTTCTATTTATTTAGTTATTCTGAATGGATTTCTGTCCAGAGACAGCTGTTTATCTTTGAAGACATGTAAATTTTTAGTACATGCAGTAATTTTGGTGAGGAGCTCTATGGCTCGACTATTCACTGTCCAGTGAACTGATTCTTCTGTTGTTTTTCACCTGATTCCTACTAGCTTTTTTTTTTGTATTTGAAGAGAGAACGAGCAAATCATCCTTGTATGCTTTCTCTACGCTATCATGACTTTACAGAACTGTTTCATTTTCTCCTTTAGTCGTCTCCTTTTCTGGATTGAAAAGCAATCATTTGTTTAGTTATTCATCATGTGGAAGATGTCTGTAACTTTGAGCATGTTATTCCACCCCTGAACCCTTTCCACCTAGAACTGGAAAAGAAAGAGAGAGGATATCTCAATCACCAGGCTGGAGAGTGGGGTGAACGAGGAATTTGAGCCCTAATCCGAGTTTTGGGTAAGAGCAGCACTGTGGAGTTAAGCCAGTTTGGGATGTGCTTGCTATAGAAGTGGGGGCCTTTTGTATGGCAGGGAAGCGTGGACCTGATGTTATGGAGCTGACACGGTTTGCTGCTTAGGGGCTGGAAAAGTGGGCTGCATACTGGAGGGAAGTAGGATTCAGCGGATCTGCCTTTATCAACCATCATCGCTAATCAAGGATACGAATCCCTGCAGTTTCTGATCAGCAGAAAGTACAAAGGGGTAATTCTGCTGCTGCAAATTCTGTGAGGGGATGGGAGAAGTAATTTAGATGGTGAAGAAACCGTGTGTCAGCCACTGCGGTGAAGGTGGGGAGCTGGACTACTGATGTTGGAATTGTGGTGTGGTTTGTTTGGTTTTTGTTTTTTTTTTATATTTTTTATATTTTAAAATACAAATCTCCTGCTTTAACTAGTTTCTGGGCTAAGTAGGTCAACATATAGGCAGTGTTACATCAGGAAATGAAACATGTCGTGCTTTGCACTGTGTCAGGCAAAGTTAAGAATGTGAAGGAGGGTTCATCTATTCCTGTGAGAGTGCTCAGGTGGTCAGGTCAGTGACCTGCTTCTTGAGAGGGTCTCAAGTTGCTCTAACTGGCAAAACTTTGCACTCACAATTAACTAGAAATAGTGTTGTTCCATAATGTGCTTGTATGTTTGTATGCTTGGGCCCAACCCTGTAATGAGGAACCTAGATGCAAGAGAGAACTAATTTGACTTAATTGGGAGCAGGGAAGGAATTGGAAATTTTGCTGTAGAAATAATATAGCTCCTTTTAGACAGGATGTGGTTTATGAAGATCAAGCCCTAAGCAGTTAGAAGCGCTAAAGAAAAAGCCTCTAATAAAATAACAAATTACAGCGAGACACTGGTTTTGTTTTTATTTCTTGTAGCATTATGTTTCCAAAAGTGGTTAGATCATAATCTGTGAGGTTACTGAACTGCAAATGCAAATTTACACGCACACGAGTAATACATTTTGACATGTAGGTTAACAAGAGAACGGTGCAAATTTCACACAGCACTGGCTTGCTAATTACGTTTGTTTATTTTCAGAAGAAACTTCATTTTCATTAAGAAATTGCAGATTCTGCAATAGTAATCTTTGCTGGTAGTTCAATAGCTCACACTCTAAATGCGTGCTCTGCTACAACACTAATGAAAGTGAGTCTCAGAAAAAGAGCTCAGGAAGAATGTGTGGAGTTTAGGAGTGCACGCAAATGGCAGCCATCTACCATTTTGGTGTTGGATCCAGCTGAGATGGGTTGAGGAATAGATGGAAGGAGCCTATGAATTTTGATTGGGTTTGTTTGCATATTTGTTTCCTCTTTTGACCTAGAGTAGAAAATGTATTAGCAAAAAGGCATAAAATGTCTTTTATGGAACATACATAATTGGGACAAAAAAAGGACCCAGCATAAGCTTCCAGTGAGCAACAACAGCACAAACATTTTGGGTAACAACTACAAAGAAAGCACATAATGTTACAGGAATAAAGGTTTAAATAAAGAAAATGGGGGAAAAACGTTGTAGAGGAAAGGTTTGGAATATAGTGTTCCGGCTATTCCTGGCTGCCCTTGTGCTTTCACTAATATGTTGAAGGAAAGAGATAATCCTAGGCTCTGTGTAGATACCATTCATACTGACACTGTGACACTTGTTTTTCTTTGGTTGTAGCACATACGTGTGAAACTTGCTTTGTAAAATGCATTCATATACAGTCCAGAGCTGCAAGGGTCTCATGCTGCTAAAGCTGTATTTGTGTACCACAGAATGTCCCATGGTATGTTTTCTCAGAGGAATATATAGGTGTCAAAGCAAATTAACAAAGTCAATTTTATAATGCTTCTTGCTTTTTCTGTCGTGTTTGTTCACATACTAAAATCTGGAAGATTCTGTAACATAGAGTGGTAATCGAGTCATTTGTATGAGACTCGGCACTGGTGAGGCCTCACCTTGAGTATTGTGTTCATTTTTGGCCCCCTCACTACAGGAAGGACATTGAAGTGCTGGAGAGTGTCTAGAGGAGAGCCACCAAGCTAGTGAGGGGTCTAGAGAACAAGTCCTATGAGGAGAGGCTGAGGGAACTGGGCATGTTTAGTCTGGAGGAGGCTGAGGGGAGACCTCATTGCCCTCTACAACTACCTGAAAGGAGGTTGTAGAGAGGTGGGTGTTGGCCTCTTCTCCTAAGGGAATAATGACAGGACCAGAGGAAATGGTCTAAAGTTGCAGCAGGGGAGGTTTAGATTAGATATAAGGAAGAATTACTTTACTGAGAGGGTGGTCAGGCATGGAACAGCCTGCCCAGGGAGGTGGTGGAGTCACCATCCCTGGAGGTATTTAAGAGACATGGCGCTTCAGGGCATGCTCTAGTGCCCAAGATTATTGGTTTGTGGGTGGGTGTGATGTGGTGGGGTGTTGTGTGTGGTGTTGTTTTTGGTGTGGGGTTTGGTTGGTGGGTGGGTTTTTTTTTTGGTTGGTTGTTTTGTTTGTTTGTTTGGTTTTTTAATGTGGTCAGACTCAATGATCTCAGAGGTCCCTTCCAACCATGGAGATTCAGTGATTCTATGACATGGAGATCCTCTGGCAGCAGCACAGGGGTATTTGGGGAAGCGAAGCAGTTCAGCACGTGGCAACTTGTTTTAGGTCTCACTTAGGACCTGGGGGGGTGTCTGTGCTGCGGGTGCACAGGTGGAGGAGTTGGACCCGTGCACCCTGCTGCACTGCCCAGTGCAACCGTGGCTGCCACCCTGCATACCCGGCCCTCCTTTGCAGGGTTGGTGAGCCCATCTGGAGAAGAAAGCCAGGAGATTTCACTTTCAGGTAGAAACCAAACCAATTCTGTGTATTGAAGAAAGTCTTAAACCCTGCACTTATCTTTTTATTGTCTGGAATATTTCAGTGAATAATTTTGCTTCTGGAAAGGACATTTATACATGTAGCTACTATGCATAATCCAAATACCATCTTATGGAAAGAGTCTTAAAATTCTTGACTGTACAGAGCTGAAAAGATCCTAACTTAATATTCACAACTATGCACTAATCTGAATTGTTTTAAATACTGGCTCAAGAACTGAGCATACCGCACGTGTTCAGTCTAATTCTCTCACTCATCGTATTGCTGGCTATTTTCTTTGTATGCACAGATAAAAGTATGGAAGTAAGATGAAATATGGCTGGTATCCATAAAGAGCTAACTACGCCTAGGGCTTAATTACTTAATGCTACAGCTTTGGAAGTAGTTCTTGTGCCTGTCATCATCTTTCTATCAAATGGCATCAAAGTGCTGGATGGAATATGGTCCCATAAATTTTTAATTGTGATATTTTTGGGTGATCTACCATAATGATTTTGCAGGTATAGCTTAATTATATATTTATAGGTCCAGCTGACACCACAGAAGGCCAATGGGAGGTTTGCCATTGCTTTCAATGAGTTGAGGCCCGTGAGCTAAATACTACCTTCATTTCCATGTGTACAGTCTCCTAAAAGTCAATAGGGTTGTACACATGTAAATGAAAGTGGGATTTGTTGCTGTAAAATTAATGTTAATCATTTACTTGCCAAAACCTGTTATTTAGGAATATAGGTTTCTGCAGGGAAAGAATCGACTCCACAGCACACGTGATTTTGCAGTCATGTCTCTTTCTCTGTGCAAACCAAGCTCATGTGGTACAGCACACAACAAATTCTGTTAGCTGCCTGACGTTATTATATAAGGGCTTTTTTTTATTTATTGACTATTTTGGAAAGTGAAACCAAATACTCTAAACCTGAGAGCCCTGTTGAAGCCAAAGAAAAGTTAACAGAGAAGGACCTTGTGTCTGTTAATTTTGGTTGGTTTGATTCCAGCTGCGGCTGAAGCTGTCACAGTGCAAGGTCAATAGAACATCAACATGATGGTGCAGTTTCACGTTCAAGCTTGGTTTGGCATTTTGCTTTTGTAACAGCCAAAGCATTAGTTTTGACAAGGTAATCTTGTTTCAGTTGATATCTGTAAGCTTTATATTTTCTGTACCGTATAGAGAACTTCTTGTAGATCATCATTGTCGCATTGATAAAAATTGTGTCTACTCATAGTGCTAGATGAAATAGTTTGGACTTGGCTTTTTCAAGACATGCTGGAAAGAGTGGGTACTCCCTGATTATCCTTTTTTTCTCCCATAACCATGTTTTTATTTTTCTAAAGGTTTTCTTCCCTCTCTTGAGTCAGTAGGCTGTATTGTTACAATTACATAGTTTGACTATATAAAAGTGGCTAAAATTATAGTTTAACAAGACATTATACATTTCTAGAATGTAAACACGTTTATAGGATTAATTTTTCAACTTTGAATAAACATATTAGTTTATGAACAGATCCAAATTATACATCAGCAATGAATTTAGGACCTATACGAGCACAGAAATCTTGCATATCAGTGGGAGGCTGATCGCTAGTGACCATTTCAGAATGATCTTCACGTTTGGTAAGTCACTCCTAGACCACAGCCACTGTAAGTTCCTTGGACTTAGGTACAGTGAAGAACTGTGATCTCTCTGCTCACAGGTACTTGCTCAGTGTAACTTTTTTCTACCTTGCTGAATACATGTTCATGTGATTTGCTTTGTGTTTATAGACTCCTGGCTGATAAGTCAATGGTGACTCAGTTGACTTACTCTGTGGTTATGATAGATTGATTATACATGCCCTCACTGCTGAAAAGCAGGGAGCTACAAGGAGATGCTCAACTGTGCTTGAAAAAGATTTTGTTTGGGGCTGTGAAAAACATCTTCCATTTGGATGTATTTTTAGTCGCAAAATTAATAGATATTTAAAATTCCCTGAGCTACTTTTCTTCTTTGATCTGTCTGTCAGCTTGACATGAATAGAACTTACACTTTTGTGCTGATGCCTACTATCGTTTTTTTTTGCAAGGCAGGTTAAGCAAATGCATTAAGAGCCACAAAAGCTTTTGGGAGTCCCTTTGCATTTATGTGATTAAAAGAACATTGAGTTTAAATGCAGTGTTGCTGTTGGAAACTGTGATGTTTGAAAACAAGTCTTAGCTATTAAATCAGTTTTCAGTAAAGGGATGCAAGAAGTTAATTTTCTATTTTAAATGCTTACTGTGGATGCTGTTATTTTTGGAAGTAAGTCCTACCCTTTTTTTGCTCCTCGGAAATAAATTTGAAGTGGATATGACTGCAAAGAAATAGTGCATTTGTTCCTTGAAATGAGAATGTAAAAACTTAGCTGCCCAGTTGTCACTATCTCTTCAGTGTGTTTCTGCCCCCACAATTTCAGGGTTTGCAAAAGTTCTGCGATCCTTCCAGCCCCAGGAGGCTGCTCCCCTTCCTGAAGGTATGACTTACCCCCATTAGCAGATACAGTAGAACTTTTGCTGCTGATTATGTACAAAATAACCACATACCCCTCCTTGGCTAAAATGTCATGGGAGTCTCAGTGACTCTTCTGCATCACTCCCTGCAGTGCAATTGCCATATGCAGTAATTGACCTGGTAATTAGGTGGGACACAGCCTGCTCCAGGGAATGGCATCATGAGGAGCACCACATATGCCTGGTGCCTTCCTCGGGGGAACGCCTGTCAGGGAGGACGTTGTGGGGCCTGTCTCTGGGCTGTCCAAGGATAGTTATTAAAGAGGCCTTGCTGCCTGCAGTAATTAATTCTGACAGTAGACTGGCATAGGGTGGTGGTTTAGTAAACTCTCTGCTTATAAAATGAGGATTGCCTGTGCTGTGATTTGTTGCTGCATCTTTGCTTCTTGTTAGTCTGTGGATTTACCTTACCAGTCTCTCAAAAGCTTCTCCCAGATAAATGGCAGAGGCTCTGGTGCCAGTATTCCCCTTATGTAGTTTCCTTAGAGCATTGCATCATGTTAAAAAGGACAGATTCTGCCTGCCCAGCCTGAAGAGGTTTTCTTGGTATTTCAGGGAGAGCTGCAACTTTATGCCTTCTGTTTGGAGTCTCCTTCTTAGTGTGCTTGGTGGAAGTGGAAGCTGGTCTTTTTAGAGGAGGGGAAGCTATGTTGGACCAGTGATGGGGTCTACAGGTAACTGTGGGAAATGGGTCCTGAGGGCTGGGCTAGGTTTTTGTACAGATGCTGCCTCTGGGTCCCGGAGGAAGAAAAGTGTCTGAGGTCGTTCTTGTCTGTTCTCTGGGTGTTCTTCCAAGCAATGCAATTCACAATTGGAGCAACAGTTCTAGGGTCAATGGGAATGCTGTTGGGTGAAGGACAGCTAAATGATCTCTTGTGTATGTATTTGTTCCAGATTCTGCTCTCGCTTGGGTCATACCAACCTGTCAGTGTTCAAGTGCCTGGTCCATTACTAAAAGAGTCATACTCTTCAAGCTGTAGCGTAAGCCACAGTGCTAAGGGGGCACTTCTGGGGTGCTAGCCCTTGCCCGTGTAATGTATAAAATCAGGGCTGTTCTTGCTTTGGGAGGTTTTGTTAACACAAACTCCTCACCTAAAAGAGCAGTAGGACAATGGCAGAACCCTAAAAACAGTCCCTGCTTGCAGCCTGTGAATTGTGGAGGATCATGGTGGATCAAGCCTGTCGCATGAAGCAGCATAGATTGAAGAGTGGCTAGAGAGCAGTGATATATGTTTATTCAAGCTTTTTTTTCTTTTCTTTTCTTTCTTTTTAGTTTGACTTTCAGAGGACTCTTGGGCTCCCAGCTAACATGTCAAAGGGCCTGCCTGTGCCTCTTATGTTAACTGTGTGAAATCTCTAGATGGCTGAAATTTGAAGCAACAGCTTGCAAAAGAAATGAGCAAATACTTCAGCTACTGTAGGGACTGCTGAACATGAATTCACATTACATGTTGTAAAATAAAGTGGAAAGGGAATGGCTCATTATTGCACATCATTTGTTCTTAATAACTCCATATGAAATTAATAAACCTTAAAACCCCAGGTTTTAGAAGTTGTTCAAGATAAGAGTCAAATGATAGGGAAGGGGAAATAGTAAGGGTAGAGCATTTGGGGCTTCAGTGCCTTATGTTTAACAAATGATCTAAGCAGCAGTTCATAGTTTCATCTCCTTAGCTGCATATTAAGCTTCAGCACTCTTAGTTAATTATGTTGAAAAAACTAGTTCTTTCCCTGACAGTGTTGAGCAAGTTGAGGCAAGCGTGCTTTTGTGGGACTGATTTTTTTGCATCATGTCTGTGACCACTAGCTTTGGTGGAGTGAAATGGCTGCCTTGCCAGGAAACACCGGCCTTTTACACAGAAACACTTTCTGCTTAAACGCTGAGGTTTCTGATTCTGCAGCTCCAGGGGTCTCCAAGATTTTCAACTGACATAAAATGAGAAGGGTGGACAGGTGTCATCTTTGTGCAGAGCAAGCCTAAACTCAGATTTATTTAGGAGTAATTCAGACACGGAGTGGGATATCCAGTGGCTCAAACTCTGTGGGAAATAACTTCTTTTGGAATGGCAGCAGCAGAAAGATCCCAGGCGTGCTTTGTCCTCCATTCTCTCTGCCCGCTCTTTAGAGCAGCAAGAGGTCCACCTTCACGTGGGAATGGGCAGCAGAATGACACATTCTCTCAAGAGACACAGAAGGTGTTAACAGGAATGTCCTCCAGATCTTATTCCAGAAAAAGGATGGCATCTGCAAGGTAGGCAACTGTCATACATGCTGTCTTGGCTTGGCTGGGTTCCCCAGCATTGGAGGAAGAGAGTTACCTCCTTACTGATACCACTGGAGCGTTGTGTTGCTTGAGCTACATTTTCTGCTTCTTCGCAAACCCAGGGTGATAATTTTATTTTGGTTACCATTATGACGTTTTCTTCAGAAACTCCTGAAAAAAGGAAAGATCTAATTTCAAAGCATGCACAAGGGGTTAAGCCCCGCTGTGCTCACTATAGTGCATACTTTCTCTGAGCATGCCAAGCTTCTTCATTAGAGGAAATTGCATGTAGTGATACTGTGTGCTATGACTGTCAACAGAAATGTGAAGGCTGGTGTGCGTCTATCCCGGCGTGCTCTAATGAGCGGCACTCATCTACTCAAACTTCTGTTTATAAAGAGATTGTTCCAAGCATTTACCCTTAGTGAAAGGTCTGAATGCAAAGCAGTCAGATGAGAGGAAAAAAGGAGAATATTGTTAAATATATACACTTTGAAATCCCCGAAGGAAACCTCATTTCAGTGAGCCTAAATACATTTCAAAGTGGCAGACTAAACAAAATACTTCAAGAAGGTAACTCTGAAAAATTAAACTTTGTTTTCTTATTTAGAAATGCTGTTGGCTGTGAATAGGGTCACTGCCTTTGTTGGAGGTAGGCGAATCATCTATAATGAAAGACTTAGCCATTGAAATTTACTTCGTTTCTGCTTTTGATCTATTCACAAGCTCATCATGAGATTTATTTGTTGTTCAAAAGTCTCCCTGCATTTCTACTCAATAATGTTCCCACATGAATAGCTGTCAAATAGCTGGGCTTGCTTGATGTTTGGACTCCAGCGCTGGGCTGTACTGGCGAGTTGCCTGGGTTACCTGTGTTATATCGGTCTGTTTCTTGTAGTGGAGCATTCTTGATACTACTCAGCAGACTGTGAATTTTGAATAATGCAGTCAAATGTGAGATGCCAGCTGTTTTCTTTGGTGACTATTGATATCTCTGAGACTGAAAAATAAGCAACTATTCACAAATCTATTTGCGCCAGCTCTGAACGAAGAAAGCAAGCACAAACGGAGCCACCAATATCTCTGAATCAATACTTGCTTGCAATTTGAGCAACTCTTACAGGGGGAAGAGTTTGCTTCATTACAGAGTTACACCTTTGCTTCATTAGTTCTTAGGATTAATTTCTAACAATGGGATATTTGAAAGTCTTTCAGATATAACTATCTACTTACAAAATAATCACAACTATATGAGCCCGCTAATCTCTAGGTGAATAATTTTAGAGCTAAAATATCAAAAATTTCGTTCTCTTCTAAAGAAACAGGACTTAATCTTTGCATATTGTAAACATATCACACACATCTGAATTGAGTGGTCTGTTCAAATATCCTTTGAAATAATAAATCCAGTAGAAAAGATATCGAGATGTTTTCTTAAGGTTGTTTATTTGGCACTGGTTTTGCAAGTATTTATACACATTAGTAATTGTATTATCTTCATTGCAACTAATTTTATTTTTTTTTTTATATATATGTGTGGTCGTTTGTGCTGCTGTGTATCAGTTTGGGGCTGTAGTCCCATCCCATTAGGAGTTCCTGTAGAGGAGCCCTGTGCTAGGGTTGCAGTCATGCAGTTACCTCAGTCCTTCCTTCTTTCCCCTTGCAACAGGGAGTACAAGTGAGTCAGCTGCTGGCATGGTTGGTGTTCTCAGGACTCATCCTGACAACATCTTTACAAGGTACTTTTAGAGAACAGATAAAATCTCATGTTATACATCATGCTGAAAATTGCCAAGTGAACACAAATATCAGTCTCTAAGCGGTACCGTAAGAAAACTAAGTGAAGTGGAATGGCTTGAAAGGCCTTTTTATGAACGAGTCAGATTTTGAAGTACTGACTCTTGTGACATTAGCACCCAACACCCTGCACGAGCTCTTTGCGCAGGTCCCAGGAGAGAGATTCCCAAATGGAAAATGATGTGACGTGAGGAGTGATTTTTCAAAGCCTTAGAAACCAGTCAGATGAGGAGACTTGAGCTTATCAGATGTTTTTTCCTGGCTTTGAAAATTTCTGAACACCCTTGAATAACTTTTTTTTCTTTTTTTATTAGCTGTCATAGCTGTCACTGACTTTTTTCTTTTTGGTAGTCCAGTTTATAATGCAGGACAGCACCTGCATTGCAGAATAGATTTGAATATGAGGAATAGACATTGTGTTTACCGTGGAGACCAGCCTTGGAGTTTGCCAGGGCTTGATCTTTTCTGTCAGTTGTAGGACAACTGATGTAACTCCTGCAGTCGCACGTGTACTGGGCCAGAGCACCTGCCCCAGTACCTTGTCTCTGGCAACTTGCAGACATTTGGAGGACAGTGTATGTCTAAAGCCATACGGTGGTGGTGTTTTCCTAGTATACTGCGTTAGTTGCTAATGACTTTGGATTTAGGGACTCTGAAGGAGGACATCTGCTATATTAGTATTTAATAGCCCTTACTAGGATTTTCTTCCATGGATCTATTTAATAATTTTTGAACCCATGTAGACAGTGTTTCATGAGCATGACCATAAAGTATCTTTCATATACTTTGGTTAAATACCCAAATAAATTAAAACGATGTCATACACTGTCTTGTGCTCCTGGCACACATTGATGCCTCTTGGATTAAAAAAGAATTTTAATCCTTCATTTGGCCCTTAGAGTCTTCTTTTTATTTTGCTGATTTGGCTAATGGAGTGTCATTTTAGTGGAAGGCTCTTCAAGAACTGCAGAATTTATACAACACGGAAAGAGATCTTGCCTACTTCAAGAGCCTACCTATAGGTTGAAGTACAGCCACACTTCACTCCTAAGAGGAGGTGGAACTGGAAGTAAAGGGAGAAGGCAGGACATTGCTGTAGCTTGTAGAGGAGCTGTGTGTCTGGGGCCACAGGCTGGGAAGTGTGCCAGAGACAGGTCCAAGATCTGAAATCAGAACATGAGAACCTGCAGGCCCCCATTTGTACTTGCGTTCACCAGCCCACATGTAACAACAAAGTGATAATCAGCTGTTTGCCTTCAGGTGAGAGTTTAAAACATTTATTCATCTCAACAGCTATTTCTTTGTTCAATCATTCCCACTCCAGTGCAATTATCCTGTATATAATATAGAGTACCACAGTTAAGTGTAGTTTACCATACAAAGAGAGGCATATAGTGGGTATTTCTGTGTCTGGCCTATAAAAGGTGTCTCTATATAGTTAATATATTTAACCTCCTTACCAGTGTATATACCTCGATGTTGGTAGACTTGAGAGCACAGCTTGCCAAAGCCTGCGGAGTCTCGTCATGCGGGGAGCCACCTCTGCGTGTGTCTCTGTGAGTGGGAGGGTGGGGGGAATCGTGTGTTGCTGAATAATGCCCTAAAGATGGCAGCATTGGGTGAGCTATCTCATTTCCTTAGCTAAGCAGAGCTCTCTTAAATACAGAAATCGTGGTTGCTGCATATGCCCACTTTATCAAAAAACCAGCTTTTCATTTGAAGGGCTTTTCTTAATGCTGTAGCTTAATACCGCAAGTTAGTAGTAGGCAGACGTATTTTATCATCTGGTCATTTTGTATGCATTTTATTTGAGATAGTTATACTGAGAGTGCAAGTCTTATTAATACTGAAGATAGGCTCTCATCAGCAAGTGTTGGCTCATAAATATGGCTTCCTTTTATTATAATAATAATAATAATAAATTTTCACCTGAAGTAAAAAAAAGCTCCCTCTTCTATCCATAAAGGGGGAAGTGAAATCGAGGTTTCCCTCTGTCTTGTGAATACTCTACCTCTGGGCAGCAGGGATTGCCCTCTCCTCTGCCACTGTCAGCTCTCTGCCTTCCTTCCCTCCTCCTCAGGGAAGTGGAGGGTGTTTCTCTTCCTTCCCTCCACTGGGAATCCCTTACGGACTGCCAAGTGGGTGTTCTCCTGGGAGGAGCATGACATGGATTTGGTCCTCATCAACCCAAGGAAGGTCTACAGTAAAGGTGTCCCACCCACATATGGGGACAAAGTCATGGCTGCTCTTACAGAATCTGTAACAGGCAAACACCAGACCCCCTGTTTTTAGCTGTTCTTGGTTTTAAGAATGAAAATGACTGTGATCAGTGTTTTTACAGGAGCCTGGTCCTGCTGTGTATCTGTCGGGATGTTTGTGTTCAGAGCATAAGAACTGCTACCTTATGGGCTCTTTTAAGAGAGTTGAGGGGGAGAGGGAAAATTCAAAGCTGTTAGTGGATTTAAGTGTGAAGCTGAGTGGTTTGTTGTGGGCAGTGGGAGCAGGGTCAGAACCAGCACTGTAGCATCCTGAAGGTTTATCTGGCAAAATATTTAGACAGGGAAGCTAAGTTTGTACTCTTCTCGGTGGTAAGTTTCTTAGCTTCACTCATCGCTCCTACGGTGATATCTTTGTCATTTTGTGAATCTGACTGTTTGTTCTGAGATGTCTCTTTTGGAAACCAGTTGTGTGAACCTTCCTCTAAGTAGTGACATCAGCTCATTGCGTTTAATGAAAAATTGTATGCCAGCTTGGTTTATCCAAGTCAACAGCAAAGCCAGAGGTGGAACTTTGATTTTTTTTGTGTGTATGTGTGGGTTTTTTTTGTTTGAAAATATTGTGCTTTCACCTCCTCTTGTGGATATCTGTGCCTTTGACTGCTGTGATGGAATCTGACACTCAAGACATTTGAAGTCACTACAACCTTTCCTACTTCCCAGCTGACTTAGCAGGTTTGGATCAGATGCAGGGCTCATATTTTTATTCTTTTTTATTACACCCTTCTACATAGTACCATGCTGCATGAATCACTAGCTCTACAGGAACTTTTATGAGAGGCAGAGAAATGAATCATTTCTCAATTTCTAAACATTTGCTGAACTTAAAAGAGCTGTTAATTTCTGCTCTTTTGCATTTAGTATGATATTCAACTTGGAAGAGTGGGGGGTTTAGGGAGGAAATGGACAAAAAAACCCCATTGTGTTAGGATCTGTTCTTATTTAGAGAAGCTCACAGTTTAGTACCAAATACTGGGTTGTTTCTTACTCTAAATTAATATTTCCTGCAAAAACATGTAAATTTGTTAGGTTCAGTCAAGCTATGTCCCTTTGCAAAAAACTGAAATTGTCAGATCTATATGTGTGTGTATCACATTATGGGTATGTGTGAGCATATATATGTATGCAGTATTTTTGTATGTTAGAAGTCAACTTCTTAAAACTTTCATATGTAGGCATAGTTATTAGCTTAATCTCACTGTTTGATCTAACATCAGAAAGCAATATTGATGTATCATAACAAAACCAAAGCAGAAGTGACTGTCTTCTTTTGCATTTAGCGGACAGTGGGCTGGCTTTCTGTGCTTCTTACGGTCTTCCTGATGTTTAACTTTGTTGGGTGGATACAGCAAAGTTAGATGTGGTACTGTTAGACTGATTAGCACAGCTCTTTCACGGCTTCTCATCAGTTTTGCAGCTCAGATATGTTACTTGATTGAATGTAGGCCTAAAGAACAACTGTAATGGATTGGTCAAGTGAACTCATTTGACTGACTGTAATTTTCTTTCTGTAATTTAAGAAGCCAAGTGGCATATTGGTTCTTCATTTATGACAGAGTAAAATGTAGTGAAGACTAAAGCCTCGGCTCAAGAAGGCTCTTAAGCACATGCATATAAGTAAGTTCATTCTAACTCAAGACAGCACTTAAATATGTGCCAGACTTTAAAGTGGCATCAGCTTGAGCTTACAGCTGAGTGCTCTGAACCAGATCTCAGACATCTTCAGAGGTTCCTAGACAGGCAGACCAACTACCTTGTAGGATTTTATTTAAGGCATCTCATTTGTTTCAGAAAGTTTAAAAAATCTCTGCAGATTACTCTCAGCGCGTTTTATACCTAAATGAACTTGCTTTTCTGTTCCTAACTGGCCATTTCTGTGAACTGCTTGGATGCCAAAAAAAAAAGAGCAGTATTTCACGTTTTTGTACAAAGCTCCCTTACTGCAGAACATGACATTTAAAGTACTTAGCAGTAATAACATACTTTATCTGAATTTATATTAAAGACATGAAATTCTGAAGAAGTGGGGCTATCAAGTGAGTATGGTACCAATTGTCATGGCTGAAGTGCCTGTTTGCAGCGACACTATATGTATCTGTATATTTTACAGTGCTATTTTTTTACGATTGAATTTGGCCTTTGCAAGCAAGAAGGACAACTACGTGCCTACGGGGCAGGACTTCTGTCTTCTATTGGCGAATTAAAGGTATGTACCCTTAAAGCAGAATCAACTTTCTTTTAATCTTAACATAGTAATAGTTGTATGTAAATATATTGACTTGCAAATAACAGTTAAAGATCTCAAGATAAAAAGCTTACTTTAAAAATGTGATATTGACTTAAAAGCTGTGTTCAAAATACCAGCTGGTGCTTGAAGCATGAAATGGATTCATAAGGACTGAAGTATCAAAGCAACTATAAACTACAAAACTTATTTCTGTTTGAATGCTAGACTTGAAATACATGCCTATGTGACAGTACATAGAGCCTTATTCTTATAAAGGTGAAAGTGTTTAACCTTGCACAATGTGAGTAGTTGTAGTGGATCACTTACTGCCTCTTTTTATGTCTAGAAAACATAGGAACAAGCAAAAGGTATTTTGTAACAAGTGTAGTGTTTTGGGACATAATACATCTCTCTGTTGGCAAGATGGGAGGGAAGGGGAAAGAGAGGGAAGAGTATTATGTTCTGGGACTCTTGGTGAGTGACTGAACTCTTGGTAGCTTTTCAGGTAAGCATTTGGTTTTAGAAAGCATATACAGAATAGTATTTACAAACCATTTTGCAATATATCTGCTGTTTATTTGCATTTAAACATCTTCCCACCCTCCTGGGCTGGCTTTCAGTGAGCTACCTGGCAATTTAATAGCAGCATCTCAGTCTTCTTGCAGTTCGTTTCACCTGTAATTGAGAGTGTTCATGGTGAAGCTCATTAGTCAAGTTGCTGTTCTTTCATTAATAGAAAAAGGTTGAAGAAAATTACTTTCTCCAGTATTTTTTCTTTGATGGCATTACAGTTGCTTTAAGTTCAGTGCATACTTCAGCCACAGAAGCATTCTGTATCAGCCTGGCAATATTTTATACCCACAGTGCAAAAAGTGGTTAAATGCAAAGAGATGAGCTTTATCCCACTTGTTTTCCACTGGCCCAACAACATTCAGTGCTGAGGCCCAAACTCTGTGCAGGATTCAGCAGAGAATCAGGCCTTTTATTTAAAGTAACAGTTACGGTCATTAGGTGATGACCCTGAAAATACCTATCACATCATTTAAAAAATCTAAGGGCATAACGCGAGGAAATGAATAGCCAAGAACATAATAAATCTTCTGCCATCATTGTCATAAACAAACACATTATTCTTGTCAAGTGTGCATATTTTTTACCACACATTTGTGATCCCAAGTAGGTGTTCTTCACTCAGAGTAATCTTAGAGTATAAATGCAAAGAATAATCCTTTTGAAAAGCAACAGTAAAAATTAAATAATGTGCACATTAATGGTCTATATTGATCTGCTTCAAAGATGCAGCCATGTATCATAATAATTTTGCCATAAATCAATAATATTATACACTTTTCTATTATGCTACATATATATTTCATAGATGTGAAGCCAGAAGGGACTATTAGATCATCTGGTTTGACCTCTTGTGTGTCATAAGCTATTAAATTTCACCAGATCTTGCATATACTGAGCACAGGGACTTAAGTTAGACATTTCAGTTATTGAAAGACTAAGCACTTGCATGCTGCAGGCACAGAATAGCACCATACCACAAATAGCCATAGTGTCCATAAAGGAACTAATAATGTGAAAAATGTCCAGAAAGTCTTTGTAGGACTGTGCTTCAGGGTAGAAAAGAAGGTAAAAGTAAGGAAAAAAATGCACAAAACTGGCTAAGTTTTCTGCTAATTTGATCATGGGAGAAATTCTTTCTGAACCAGAAACCTGGCAGGGAGTGTACTTCTTGTCAGCAAGATACATCAGGCAGGTGCTTAGGAAGCAGAACGTCTGGGCACTCATGATACTGGTACCTTGCATCAAGCCATTGCTGGTCTCTGATGTTTCCTGGGAAAGCAACCTCCCTTACCTCCACCCTTATCTCCTAGCTGCTATTGGGAGGGAAAATTTCTTCCTTGACCTGAAGGTGTCTGAAAGATAATGCTAATATAATAGACTGTAGTTGAGATCCTGATGATATCAATATCCTGATTGTAACTGAAATCCTAATGGATGGCAGCAATTGCTCTGAAAATTGTGAGAACAATACCACCTATTTCTGTGGTGAGTGGGGATGAATAGGAGACTCAGATTGCATGGCCATGAAGTCTGACCCTTGTGTGTGCAACCGCCATACTTCTCATAGAAGTCGAAGTGAAGAAGTCCTTTCGGAAATAACTACTGCTATTCTTAAGACAGCAGCTATTGTGGGCCCGTAGCTCCTTCTATGAAGAAGTTAAAATACTTACGTATCCTTATCACTAGAAAGGTAGATCTTGTTTCAGTGTTGTTTTTTCTACCTTGACTTTACAGGCATTTGATATTAATATGCTTTTTTCAGCAAGAAGAAAAGCCTTTCTCTGGCTACCCTTCCTATCAGCTCTTTTCAATGCAAGATTGTTCACAGAAAACAAAATGGTGGGCAATTTTATGTATAATTTCTAGAGATTTCTAGGAATAAATGAGTTGTGCTATTTGCAGGGTGGAAGTGGACAGCAGTATTTGGGCCCTTCAGATGAGTGAATGGCTTGTTCAGTCATCCCTGTTTCTATATTACACTGCTCCACTCTGCAAATCTGGTCAACAGCTTTAGCAAAACAGAACTATAAATGCTACAGAAATGTGGGCACCAGCCTATCAATACAGGATTCCCTTCAAGTTTTTTTCCCCTCACTCAGTATTTAGACTTTGAATTTCAACTACTGGAAAAGGATGTGCATGCTATGGAAGCATCAAGCAAAAAAAAATAATTAAAAGCACAACAAAATAAGGAGAAAGAGAAGATTAAAAATGAAGCCTGGGGGTAAACGAATAATACAGTAAGTAGTTATAAAATGTTCTGCCTAATGTAGTCAGGTTAACTCTAGCTAACGCTATTACACAGTATATATTTGAGGCTTAGAGATAAGGCAGAAATAACGTACATTTCAATTATTAAAATTATTTCTAAAAGGCAGTCCAAATATCTTCGGAAACTTTAATCCATTTACTTTCTATGATGCTCTCTTGAACTCTTTCATTAAAAGAGTCTCGCATCAACTTCAGTTCATTGTAGATCAAGTCTTTTATCCCTGTTACATGCGTCTGTATTTAACAGAGGTAGACTTCAAATCTTTATAGATTTTTTTAAGTCAAATACAATATCCAATCATGTTTTGTTTTAATGATAGTTTATGTTAGCCTTTATAACCAGAAAGATTCAAATACAAGTTTTGGTTCTGTTTTCTGAAGAAGACAAAGAAGATGGAGAAAACAACTCCTGGATACCAGATGCTCATTTTAGTCCTTTATTTTTTTTTTCCAGAGAGTCTTTTCCAATACAGAAAATTATACTGATAACATATAAAATTTCTGGTAAAATCAGGTCGCAAATCTGAAAGTGTCCTATGTCATAGATAAGCAGAAAAACACTTAAGAGCAGTTTTTCCAACACTCTGTGTTGCCCACAGTATAACAAGGCTATAAAATAAGTACTGGCACACAGGCAACTTCTGACCTGTGTTCTTATTCTTCCCTCCCATACAGTGCAGTATTTATAGCTTATCTCAAGTTTTCCCCATGCTGGCTGAAGATTTTGCTTTTTGGGTTTTTTTTGTGAAACTGAAAGTTTTATTATTATACTCCATTTTTTATACTCAAAGGAGAAATTACAAGACCAACCTCTTTTTTCATGTGTCAGTGACAGTGGTCACTTAGGAAATGATTCATGGTTGCTTAGCATAAACGCCTGGTGCCATCTGAGATGCATCCTCAGCCAGTTTGCAGACGACACCAAGCTGAGTGGTGCGGTTGACATGCGTGAGGGATGGGATGTCATTCAGAGGGACCTGGACAAGCTCAAGAAGTGGGCCCATGTAAACCTCATGAGGTTCAACAAGGCCAAGTGCAGGGTCCTGTATCTGTGTCGGGCAACCCTCAGTATCAATACAGGCTGGGGGGTGAAGGGATGGAGAGCAGCCCTGCCAAGAAGGACTTGGGGGTACTGGTGGATAAAAAGCTGGACATGAACTAGTAACGTGTGCTTGTGGCCCAGAAGACCAACCATACACTGGGCTGAATCAAGAGGAGTGTGGCCAGCAGGGTTAGGGAGGTGATTTTGCCCCTCTACTCTGCTCTGGTGAGACCCCACCTGGAGTACTGCATCTAGCTCTGGAGCTCTAAGCACAGGATAGACATGGACCTGTTGGAGCAGGTCCAGAGGAGACCCACAAAAAGGATGAGAGGGCTGGAGCACCTTTCCTCTGAAGAATGGCTGAGAATTAGGGTTGTTCAGTCTGGATGAGAGAAGGCTCCAGGAAGACCTTAATGTGTCCTTTCAGTACTTCAAGAGCGCTTATTAGAAATATGATTTTTAGCAGGGCCTGTTGTGACAGGACAAGCGGTAATAGTTTTAAACTAAAAGAGGGTAGATTTAGACTAGATATAAGGAAGAAATTTTTTGCAGTGAGGGTGGCGAAACGCTGGAAGAGGTTGCCCAGAGAGGTCATAGGTGCCCCATCCCTGAAGACATTCAAAGTCGGGTTGGACTGAGCTCTGAGCAACCTGCTCTAGTTGAAGACGTCCCTGCTCGTTGCAGGGAGTTTGGACTAGATGACCTTTAAAGGTCCCTTCCAACCCAAACTATTCTATGATTCCATAATTCTGTGCCCCAGTATATCTGACCAGCTCTCCAGCTGCCACTCCAGAAACGTGTAACTCCTGTTTAGGTCCTGTGCTATATCTTCCGTCTCTGTAAAGATACATCAGATGTCCTAGGCCCTAGAGACCTGTGGTTAGGTACCTCAGTCTCTCTTAAGCTTTGATCTAGCAGGAGTGGGGACATTTCTTTAGTGTTGTGCTTATTTCTAATATGGGTAGTTACCTAATTCTTGAGCTGTCAGCTGTCTGATACTGCTGCTTTCTTGGGAATAAGTGATAACTGATTTGGAAGTTTCACTCCACGCTCTTGTAGCTTGACCTGAAGAAGAATCACCAATAGCTGTATTAGCATAAGCTGTACAGTTTGCATGAATGGTTCATTAGAGACAGTTGTCACAAATCCACAAGATGGTGAGATGCTCTGTTTGCTCTGTTGATGCTCTGTTGGTGAGATGCTCTGTTTGACCAAGAGCAATTTTCTGTATGATTGTTAGCCTTGACACCTCATTGGAGGTGGATAAACGAAGAAGTTTCTGATGGAGAAATCCATATTGGATACTTATTCATTTGAATTCACTGGAGAACTGAGTGTCCAACCAAAACATAAGTGAATAGCATTCATTAAAAAAAAACAACACAAAACAGGCCTGAGCTTGAAAGCTTTTGGACTTACCAGATGAAGCTTTTTGTTGAGATTCTGTGCTTTGGAATGTTGAGAGTGCAAAGGAACATTTTAGAGCACTGTAATGTTTCTGACAAAAGGGTCTAGTTTGGCTTTGAGTCGTTGTCCTGACCATTCTAGTTCGTCAGAATTTAGGCACTGTATCCTTAAACTGCAATCCGAAGCATAACTGATCAGTTGTCACCTAACTTTGAAAGCGTGTTTAAATTCTTTACCCCCTATTTCCAGGTTGTGTGTTTCCAGGTGTCTCCACGTCCCAGTCTCTGCTGAGTTGCTTTATGAAGCAGCAGCAGCAGCTCTGCTCATGCGTAAACTAAACTGGTATACAGAAAATAGGGTCATTTCATATAAATAATCTGAGGACAATAACCAGAAAGGCTTTCTCAGAGGACATCCACTGTGATAAAGAATTAGCTTTTGCTTCTCTTTAAACTTGCCCGTTTTATAAAATCAGGGCAAAGCAATTACAGCAGTTGTTCATGATGTAGGAGCTATGGGCTGATTCCCTTCTTGCCTCTGATGGCTTCGGTCAGGAGTAGGCCTGGCCCTGCAGACGGGGTGAGGAGAAGAGGAGAGGACAACACTATCACCCTTTCTGTTGAAGCTGTCACAGTACAGGGTAGAATTCATGAGCCAGAAGCGGTCTCCTACTGATTCAGATCCTAAGAAAATGTGACCTGTGTCACTCTTGATTCCCTGCACAGGGCTTCACTCAATCCACTCAGAGTTTTAAAACTTTGTGCTTTAGGCATTTGAGGCATCAAGTCTGACCTGGAAGTACATAAGCACCTTGAGAGGCGATGGTTTTGTCTATAGTTAACCTCCTAGGGAGCCTATTATAATTCCCAGTCAAGAAAAACAAATTCATTTCGATAGAAGGAGGTAAATGCCTACATTTACAGGCACTCAGCCGCATCGTGGCTCTGCAAGGAGAAAGTGACAACAGGGATATAGACAGGGACTAAAGTGAGCCTGTTCCTGCAGTCCATTTAGAAGAGGATGGTGGTTAAGACAGGCCATTTTTTATTTTTGTTTTCAAAGCTGTTTAACTGATGGCTGGCTAAAAACTGCAAACCTTGTGAAAAGGAAAAGATACATGTACTAAAGAAAGTTAATTCCCTGACATTTTAACATTCCATGCATTAATTTTTCATGTGTTTATTTTTGGAGAGAGAGAAGGTGGGAGGAAGAGGTTCTTGTTCCAGTTTTATGTCCTGTTATTTGGAGACTGCAGGTTGAGAGCTTGTGTGGTATTTTCAGAGCCTTTCACGGGGATTTAGGAATGAGCATAAGCAAGAGCTCAGATAAAAGGTGTGGTGAATACCTTAAGGTTAATACCTTACCCTGCTGTAAAGAATGTCCCTGCAGAAAGAAAGTAAAGAAATAAGAAGCACCTTTGGACCTCAGGGATCTGCTCTCTCCCTGTCATTTCTCTATGCTTTTCATGCATATCTTCACTATGGATAGATATTAGGGAACTAAAGAAGGTTGAAAGTTGACCTAAAAATGATCTCTTTCCTTGCCTTGTACTTCTGTACAGAGCACTGAGAATGAAAATACTTCTGCTCTAAAAATTAAGGTAGGTCCAAAAGATAACCCAAGTATTCAAGTGGAAAGAAGAGCTAGAAAAAGAATGGAAAATGTCTCAGTACCTGGTTTTCAGTTTTGAAACCTCTGTGTCCTTTGTAGTGGCTTGTGCCAGTCACCTAAAGAGGAAAGCTAATTGGAAATCTCTTCTCTGGGTAGCAGCATTTGATGCCTTATCTGTACAGTGTCTGCTCCGTACTTATCTGTGCCTCTTTAGTTAGTTATTTTTTTTCCTTGCTGTACTGTAAAGGAGCATTATTGCTCAGGTGTATGTGGCAGAAGGGTAATGAATTTCATCAGCACGCAATAAATGTGTATTATTTAATGGATTTTCAGAGACATAGTTTCACTTTTAAAGTCACTGTCAGGAAAATAGTAGATGATTTTGGCCTGAAAATGTAAAGCACAGATTATATGAATGATTTGGTCAGACTCAGTTCAGCTACCAAGACGATGATCAATTCTGCCAGTTAAGTGACATTTTGGGGACATACATATTTGTAGTTGCAGATAATTTTTCAGGAATGGTTATTTGATGACTTTCCCATTTCCAGCTGAAGATTTAGGTTTGTATGCCTACATGGCAGGCACATTTCTAATCTCCTCTTTGTTGTTTTAATAATTATTTCTTGGGAAAAAAATATTTTTATAAAAAGAGCTTTTTTAAGTAATAAATGATCTATTCTGTGCAAACTGAAAAACCACCGTATGTAAAACAAGAGAGGCTACCAACTACTGGGAAACATAGAGCACAGTGATATAAAAGCTGTGTATATATGAACAGTTGCATAGATACACAGCAGTATCAAAGTATGGTTTAACAGATCCTGTGGTGTATTTTGCAGCATGCTCTCTCTGACAAGGCCAATGTGAAAACATTCGATCCAAAGACAACTTGTTTGCAAGAATGTCTTATCACTACTTTCCAGGAAGCTTACTTTGTTTCGGAAAGTTTTGAAGAAGCTAAAGAAAAGATGAGGTAAATTATTTCCCTTGACTCAAAAAAAAAAAAGTCTAATTTTCTCTTCTTTAGCAGTCGAAAAAGAAAAGAGGTGTTAATTTTCTTTTTTCTTTCAGAGACTTCGCCAAATCAATCAATCGTCCCTTCTCTGTGTATTTCAATCCATATACGCAAAGCGTTGAGATTCTGAAGGATACCAGGAGTATAGAAAATGTCGTCCAAGACCTCCGCAGTGATCTAAACACCGTATGTGATGCTTTAAGCAAAATGAACAGATATTTAGGGATTTGATATGTGAGGCACTGTGATATGCTGTCAGCTGCTTTTCCTGTAGCCAGTCTAGTAACATCACACGATCCGGATAACTTCTCGAACCCATCCATTTTCCCTTTACAGCTCGGCCTGTGGCTTGCATCATTGTGTAGCTCTGTCTAATTGTAACGCGCAGACAAACCAAGGCAATGCTAATTTGTAAAAGCAACATGGAATGTGGCAGAATATAATCATCAATTCCTCAACACAATGTCATATACAAGTACTCCATTGAAAACTTGCCTAGCAATGGTTTGGGGTCCACAAGATGATTCACTTCAATGTATAAGAAATGGTGTTGCTGGTTTCATGGAGTCTGAGTCTATTTCTTTAGAATACCTTTCCTCCCAGAAGAATCCAGAAAAAGTTATTTGCAACATTTTCATTTTCTTTGTAAGAGAATCTGTATTTCTTTCTATAGTGGTGAAGACAATGTTTTGCCCATGTATCTGTAACGGAACTGAGTGTCTCTTGTGACTGAACAATACAATTTATATACCAACGCTGAGATCAGGAAGGCTATGTATCAGTACTAAAAGGTCTGTGGAGATTACAAATTACAAGAACTCATGACTGACAAATGTTCAATGTGGCTGAGTAATTGCAACACAATAATAATAAAAAAACCCCATCTGACAATTCATGCAGAAAGGTAGTTCTAGTTTGTGCATGTGTTACCTGTGACAGTCCTGGGCTTACTTCCTCTGAGAGAGCTATCTGGGAATAAGAGAGAAAGTGCTTGTGTTAATTCTGGGTTGTTAGATGTGAATATAAAGCCTTTCTACATCATTGTGTGCCTTCCGCATTCCCTTGTCTTTTGAACGTACTCCTCTTACGTTTCAGGCATAATTTGCTTTTCCTCATTATGCCACATTCAACCTTGATGTGGCCATGCATGGCTGGGTCTGCACTCTGTCAGTATCAGCGCATATAAAAGGGTGAATATGGAAGCTGTTATTTAATTATAGCCAAGATGATTATCAGTTAGTAAATTACTTGTGGGGTGATTAAATCATAGAGACACCCAGGCTGCCTGGCTTGTACCAGATGGATGCAGGTAATACCTGCGTTAATAAACTCTAAGTTAGAAAGCTCTGACAGAAGTACAGGCTCTGTCTGGGGAGCACAGTGCAGAAATATTTGAGCCGGCTCTTATCTGGAAGCAATAATTATGCATGTCTTTCCTTTATCTGGGTTATTCTATTCTCCTATTAGCCAAGATAATGGAGAGTTGACTATATTGTATGGACCCTTCTTAATGGAAACCACATGGCTTATGCAGATCATGTCAGTATGGGTGAAAGTGTCACAGCTTGTCTACATCTATGGAAAATAGGTATCTATTGAAGCTGCTCTCCCAGCTGAAAGAGTCGTGCAGATACTCTTAAGTGTTGCTAGCAATTTCAGCATAGAAAGAGCACCACTTGATAGCACCAGCATATCCTTAAATAAGAGGCAATCTATAAGGATAATTTTCACAGGGAAATCTGCCACCTCCTCAAAGATAACTATGAGATAACAGAAAACGCTCTTTTCTCTGTGTGATCCCTGCTGCATTCTAATGCTGCTGTTAATAGGCTGTGGGAAAATCTAGTTTTAGATTTAACTGTGACTGCTGTTGGTGCAAATGAAGAGCTGTTGAATTATCCCGTGGGGGATTGGCATGCTGGAGGAGTTTCTCAACTTCCTGATATCAGTGCTGATTCTGTTAGCTTGTCACAGAGGAATCGCTGGCAACCTTGGCATGGAAGTTTCTCCCTCTTTCTTCCCATGGAATCTGAGGAACCTCTCATAGCCCTTTCTGGTGAAAACAGACAGACACTTGAACAGGTTGCCCAGAGAAGTTGTGGATGCCCCATCCCTGGAAGTGTTCAAGGCCAGGCTGGATGGAACTTTGAGCAACCTGCTCTAGTGGGAGGTGTCCCTGCCCAAGACAGGGGCGTTGGAACTTGATGATCTTTAAGGTCCCTTCCAACCCAAACCATTCTATGATTCTATGAAAATGGACTGTAGTAAGATTTATTTAACTGGTCTGAAAAAAATCATTGTGCAAGGGATAGCAGATCTTACTCAGTTCAAGAACTGAGAAAGTATTGCTGTTTGCTTAAGTAAAATAGAGCCACAATGAGTAACAAAGATCCAAAGCTTACAAAGTTTTCCTTGAATCAGAATTAGGCAGAAAAACTTTAAATGCATATAATATCTGGATTTATTCTTGACTTTTCTGAATAGCTTAAAATAAGAATTCTGCGGTAGTAAAACAATAGAAGCATATCTTTGTTTTGTTTTGTGCTGCTACTAAGTAAATCTTATTATGGATTAGGGAGAAACCCTTGAAATCCAATAGTCATTTTAGGACTAATGATGGCAAGGAAACTGTCTACAATGAAGATATAATGTCAATGAAACAGAACATTGTCAAAGGATAATGGGCTCCTGCTGCTAGATATATGCTTAATCCAGTGATTTTATTTCTATTATACAACATGATTAAAAATAAATTAAATATAATGGGCTAAGGAATAATAGTGATTTAGAGAGACAATTGCTCATTGTTCTTACGTAGCAAAGCTGCCTTCCTACAGGCTGCGGAGCAAACTGGCTTTAGGCTTCAGCCAGTGAGGAGCCAGGACTGGGAAGGAATGCTTTAAAAAGTGCACTATTGCACTTTTATGAATCAAATAGTTCCAGCTTAGCTGAAATTCTTCTGTGCGGTTTTTATTAGCAAATTAAGATCAGCCATGCAGCAATCTCCTTGGATGACAAGCTCATTTAGGCATAATGAGGGAATTATTGACAGTTATCAAATTACACTAACGTTTCATTTAAAATAGGCCATATTTATCTAAGGTGGTTGTTTAGCTTTAGTGAGCTGGACTCTGGAAATTGGACTTCTGGCTTAGGCTCATTTATTTCCTGTGTAATTCTGAACTGATGCTTTATGGGTCTGAGATATACGCACTTGCTTTGCCTGCACGGAGTAAATGGGCCCGAGCTTAATGAATGTAAAGCATTGCAGTGTTTACTACCATGCAAAGTCTAAAATGAAAAACAACACTCTGAGACATTGCAGCAAATACAAATTCCAAGTTTCATTTGCAAACCAAGACATGGTTCATGCATTTCATTTCATTTGCTCTGTAGAGAGGATGGAGTGGGGAAGGTGTTAACACAATATATTGCGGTTCCCCTCTCTACTCTTTGAGACCTGCTTAGGAGCCTGTTTTAAGTTTAGCCCTTCAGTACACTTTCACAAAGTAAGGTGTCTTCTCCTTTCTTCTTGTTATGATATCCTAATGTGATGGAGAAAATTCCAGAGATTTACTGTACTGTAATGTATATTTACTGATGCGCTGTAATGGATTACAGCAGACAGTTTCGCATCTTTGAAAGGACAGCCTGGCTCAGAGAGCTAAAGCTGCTAAAGGCTTTCACCTACAGGCTGCTGGTACAAATCCAGCCCAGTCAGCACTTACTGAAAGCTATCACCAGCCAGCAGCAGCCTGGCTTCTGTGTGATGAACTGGGAAGTTGGGATTGCTTGGTTTGGAGCAGAGGAGACTGAGGGGAGATGCGATAACCTTTTTCAAACACATAGAAATAGCTGCAAAATGGAAGGGACAAACTGTTCTCCAGCCTCAAGAACTAATGGACTTAAATTGCAGGAGAGGAGCATTAAGTTATGTAACAGTGGAACGCAGGGAATGGATTGCCTAGACATTCAGCAGAGCCTCCATCATTTTTTAAGAGAACAGGTTAGGCTGCTATCCCTCAGGAATGAATGATGTTAGAACAGTCGGTCCCATCCCGAGACCAGGGGAGAGGCTACACGATGTTTTGAAGTCCCTCATGGCGACTGCCTAGAAGAGGCTTCAGTCTGCTCATGAAAGGGCTCCAGTTGGCTCACAAAAGCAGTGATGGTCCACAGCCACCACTGCAGAGTGTTTTTACATCACCTGCAGCTCTGCCTCCTCCTTCAGTCTTTAACCAACTCTAAAGAGTAGATCTTTCCACCTTCCCTTAGGAGAATGAATAGGATCCATAGTTGGAATATAGCCTTAAATGCTGACTATGGTGCTCTATTTCAAGTTCATAGGCCATTTAAGAGACCTCTGCGTGCAAGGTGCCTGCCAAGTACGGCTACCCAGAGGCTAGTGAGCAACCAGTGTTTGTCCTTTTTGTAAACAAGGTTTAAAGCTGCTCAACTTCATAAGCAAAATAGAATCAGATATTTCATACTATCTGTGCCTGCATTTGGGCTGTCAGGAGAACTATGCTCCCTTGAACAACCTGAAGAACCTGGAGTTCTTCCAAGTTCCTGAGCCTGAGTGCTCCATCAGCCTTGTGTCTGGGTGAAATCTGGGCACCGAGCAGCCCATTCTCCCTAACTCCCCTGGTTTCCAAGGGAAAGAAACCCCCTGGTGTAGTCCAAAGGGTGCTTTGGCTCAGGCCCGTGACGTAGATAGCCAGGAAACTTGGTGACCACGCCTGCTGCTCAGCCCGTTGTCACATTAAGGGCCAGGTAAGGATCAATGCAATGCTCTTCCATTCCGGAAATCAGCTTTCCACCCCAACCTGGAAACTTCTCATTTCAGCAGGAGAGCCTGTGCTTTTATAGAAATATGGCAGCTTCCCTTCTATCTCAGTAGAAGATTTATCGTATTTCCAAATAATTTGCGAAGGGAGTGATTCTGATATTGTTATATAATGGCTGTGCTCTGTGGTATCAATCACTCCAGGTCTGGAGATGTTTCACAGACAGATTCTTGCCTTCTCAGGGAAGAATAGGACAACAGTGACAGATTCCTTTTCTGGGCTTCAAAGTGCCTTTGAGACATGGAGCTAAGAGAGAGATTCTGGTTGTAGTAGCAAGTATTTATTAGAAATGAGTCCCTCTAGTTGACATACTGAAGGCTGTAGAGATATCCTTGGCATCCTTATTGGCAATTTCCTGTAACTTAACTGGACTTGGAGGCTAAACAACGTACTCCTCAGTTGAAATACTGCAGGAAACCTCTGTTGTTTCATTTTGCATCTGCTCCTAGAGAAAAGGTAAGCAAACACAAAATAATCAGAATTCAGTGATATCTATGCAAAACATTTTGCAACGACTATTTTTAGTTTTAAAAGGCCCTCCAACACTTTAGAGCAAGAATTCATATTTCTTTGCCAACAGCCGTTAAGATAAGACTAAGTGCTGGCATCTTCTTGGATTTGGCCTGGAGTGGTCTGTTCAGGTGGAATAAGTGTGAAACGGGTTACATAGTCACGTACTTTCAAATGCAAGTGGTGATGGATATTCAGGTGGACATTTTCTAAATGTAGTCAGAAATTTCAAATGAAAAGGAAAAATAATGGAGAAGCAGCTGCTGCTGCCACACTCCACCTTTGGAGGAAAAGAGTTGAGTTTGCAAAGCAGCAGGAGGTAGATTTGGGTCCACGTTGAACTGGCACATGACCTCAAACACAACCCAAATAGTATCACCAGCTTCTGCATGAGCTCCCGCGTGAATACAGTTCTGATAGGAGAGCAGCAATAAAGCGCTCCAGAGCCAAACAGCTTCCCCACAGGAGACAAAGTGGGTGATTTGAGGCTTGCACAGCACAAATATAATAACTTATCTTTCCTATTAAATCAGGTGGTTTTTTTTTTTTTTTCTTTTGCAAAGAAACCTTTTGAAATGTGTTACTATTTTATTTTTCTGTAAGGATTATAAAGAGATGTGTTAATTATGGAATGGTTGATGTTCTTAGCGCTTTCTCGAGCTTTTCCTGTTGCCCCCAAACTCTTAAGTCAGTCTTGCTACTTTGCAGGGAAGTAGAGTAACGCTGAATATGTGATGCTGTCATTTCTCAGGTCTTGGACAGCTGATGGGTACACCTGAAATGCTACCCTCCCTCACCGTCCCTCCCTGTAGTGAATTGCTAACCTCAGAGATGTGAATTAAGTCCGGTTAATGGTAAATGAGTTTAAGGTTGTGCACACAGCAGATTTGCCACTCGAGCAGAATTTGTCTGGAGGATTAGTTTGGTTGAATTCCCTTGTAATGATTATTCCTGATAGATCACTTGCAGATAATGTTAGGAAAAAACAGGTGTCTCACATCAGATGGGAACCAGGGAGTCAAAATCTCAACTCCTGCAAAACGAGCAGTTTCAAGAGGTATTTTAGTGCCGGTGCCAGTCAGTTCTATTTGAAGTAGCTCACAGTAGATTTCTTAGTTTCTGCTTTGAAAGGCTACATTTTGCCTTCAGGTCTCAATCTAGCCACTGTTTTCTAAGATGATCTGTGTCTGCTGGAGCAAGAGCTGGAGCCATAAGTCAGACCCACAAGTCCTGTTCCTTATCTCATTTGCAGGCATTTTTAAAAGCCTCTTTTGCAGTAAAAATGCAGTGTGCAGATGCAGAGGCGGTGAGGTCTGATCTTTTCTGAGATGTCATTGCTTCCTCCCAGTGTTGGTCAGCACCGTTCATGCATCCAGGGCAAGATTCTTGGCCCATGCTAATTAATGGAGGCAGGAGTTATGAAGCCACCTGAGTTCCAGAGAAAAGCTCCCACTCCTAGTTGCTCCTGTGGCCTCAGATGACCACTGTTTGTCTTCTGTGACTTGCTTTTAAAATCAGCTCCTCAGGCTTTGTCTGTGGGTGTCTGTGTAGCGGCATCAATAAATGTATGATGTCACAGGGGGAAGAAAGGTAGTAAAGAGAGGTTGGAAGGTGCCCAGAATTTTCTTTCGTAGCTCTCCTTTCAAATCTTTTCTTTCTGCATAGAACATTGCCGTGCAGAGGTGTGCAGCCTAGTGCAGGTCTGAGGATGAACACAGTGTGGTAGCACACGGTTCTACCTGGGATGGTAAGCCCAGCATCACTGCTGGAGTGAAGCCCTCCAGGATAGTCAGGGCTCTCAGTTGTACCAATACAATCTGCCTTGACCCATTTCAGAGGCAGAATTGCTTTACTTAGCTTGCTTAGGAAGCCTAACACTTGGGGACTATTAAAAATGTCTACAGCTCCCCCAGACTTACAAACACAAGGAAAGGGCATAGGCAACCGTGTGGCACCTGTAGGCAAGTACTGATTTTCTCATCACAATGTCAGCACAAAGTCTGGCATATGAATGACATGAAGTTCATGTGAATTCAGTTTGATACGCCATCTCCCAAAAATCTCAGGAGAATCAAAAGCAGGGGGGCTGTTTGCAGCTGGATTGGCACAGGGCCCTCTATATAATTCTCTGTGTTTTCCTGCCATTACCTTATTTCCAAAGGAGAGGAAGAGCACTGTATTCATGAAGGCTATGTAAAAGCTGTTGCATTTTCACCGAGCGATAGCTTGGTTTGTCAGAGTAGGGAATGAAAACGCGGTTAGAGGGAGTGAATTAAATCTCAAATGTAATGCCTCTGATTTGCAGAAGGGAAAGGGGAAGTGCTAAGTGAATATAGGAAATTGCAGCATTATGCGTTGTGAGAGCAATTCTTTCCATCCTTGTAGCTAATGGACTGAACAGAAAGTGAACAATTTGTCTCATACAATGATTCACCAACACTCTGACAAGGTTCCCAATTCTGAGCTCAGTTTCATATTCAGCTCCCTGTTTACTCGTGAAATAGTACAATTATCTGTCTACCTCTTACGTTTTATAAACAGGCATGGCTGCGGTATCTGAAAAGAATAAAAATAACTGTATAAATCCTGGTTGTTTAAGGCTGGAGGGAAGGGAAACGAAGCAAGTGTTATCTTTCCAGCGGTCTATTGGAACACTCCTCTAAAAATGAAGTTAAATTCCCTGGGAAAATAGGTTCCAAAAGAAAAAAAATGCCAATGGAGCTTGCTTTTCAGTTTCTATTTAATATTTTCCCCATCCAAGTTTGTGAAGGGAGATCACAAAACATTTCCTGTTTGAGTCCACTTGTCAAATTGTCAATAGTAAAGTAGCCAGAACTGTTACAGCTGAATTGGCCACGTAAAGCTCTGGTGAAAACGGGATGCTTCTCCCAGAGGCATTTGGTAAATGTGCTGAGCTGCTTTACAAGACAGGATGACATTTTTCTGCTTTAACCCCAGTTTTATTGAGAATAGAAATCACTTGGACTATAAGGAGTTTCAGTTTTTAATCTGGAAATGTTTGTGAGCTGGCCCTGGCTGCACGCATTTCTTGCTCGTGGGATCAAAGTGTTTGGATGAGGAAAAATCTAGGAAGAGCCTTCCAGAAGAGGGTAATTAGTCCCTTGTTAACATTGCCTATTTATGATACATTAGTGCTTGTCAGGGCTATTTGGAAGGAGATTCTGGACAAATACATTGTAGAAGGGTAATCCCTGTCCCAAAGTATAAATTTGGTAGAGCTTTTAAAATCCAGTGAGAGTCAACGGTTTGGGTAGAAGAAAGCGATGGCTATAAAGTTGGCTATGAAAGCTATTAGCAAGGGTAACAGCCTGCACAGTTGAGGATTTAGGAGTCTTTTTTCAAATTACATAGCTAAAATATAAAAAAAAGCCTAGAAGTCAGTAGCAACAATGCTAAATGGTGATGAGACTGTCGCTTCATGGGAGAATCTGAATCTACCCCTGACGCTTACCATAAACAATGAGTATAAAGTTGATGCTAAAAATGCTTTTAGTCTGAGAGCCACTGAAATTGATGGCAGAAGCAGTCAATGTGGGTGCTGCAATCTAGGATCTTGCTGGGGAGATAGTGTGGGCAGCAAAGGGGTCCTGCCTTGTTGGGAATGGCACCCATCAGTGTCTTCAGAGCAACTGAAGAGCATGTATTTTGTAGCATCCATTTTGCACGTTGTTCTTGGAGACCCGTGGGGGAACTTTGCATGGCAGAGGGAAAATATCTGCCTTTTTCTTACAGATACACTGGAAAAGGGACAGAAGGTTAGAGGAAACTAGTCTACGTGACTTTGGTAAGGGAGAGAGATTTAAGTTTATAGAATCATAGAATTGTCTAGGTAGGAAGAAACCTTTAAGATCATCGAGTCCAGCCATCAACCTGGCTGGACCACTAAACCATGTCCCTCAGCAGCACATCTACTCATCTTTTAAATACCTCCGGGGATGGCGATTCCACCGCTTCCCTGGACAGCCTGTTCCAATGTTGTATAACCCTTTTGGTGAAGAAATTTTTCCCAATATCCAGTCTAAACCTTCCCTGGTGCAACTTGAGGCCATTTCCTTTTGCCCTATTGCTTGTTACTTGGGAGAAGAGCAGAATATTATATTACTATATTATGATATTATCAATAGCAGAAGAGTTGGAGTTACCTAATCTTAGCATATTTAGGAAAAAAATGCCCTTTTTTGTTAGTTACTTATAAATGCTAAGCTGTCAGTACATCTGTCCGTACACAAGAGGAGAATCCTGAGTTCCAGAGCTAACTCCCTCAATGGCCCTGGGATAGAGGTGCCCAGTTAAATGTCTGCTGAATCTGGGTGATTTTACTGCTGCCCCTTCTGAAACCAGTACACTGGTGTCATGGCTGGGATTTGCAGCACGGGAGAAATGCAGCATTCCCTTTGGATTGCAGGAGTGAATATGGGACAACAGGAGCTAACTTGTCCTGTGAGGTGTTTACTTCAGGATGAAGTGAACCATAACCTGTGAGTGTTTTTCTCTGTAAAGTTAGCCTGGGGTGGTTTCTGCAAATGTGTCTCCATTCGGTTGGGTTGTCTCCATTCGGTTGGTGTTGTTCTTACCCTGGATCTTTCTGACTTTAGCAAGTTCCAGGCAAACCTTGGAAGTGGTCTGAATTTCAGTGAAATCTGCCATCTTATTTTGCTCTGGAAAAAAATCGCCTGTCTGGAGGAGCAGGAGGAATCTGCCTGAAGAGTTGCCATGCTGTGATGGTCCTTGGCAGTTAGGTAACTCTTTGAGCTACGAAGTACGGATTATGGTGGCCTCAGCCTACGGTGGCTGTGTTAAAGTGAGTCTGGGCAGAACTTGAACAATGCCATTGCTGTGACTAAGGAGCTACAGCAGATTTCTCTGGATTCTCTTAGATTCCTGAGTTTCTGCTTTCTACTGGGCATAGCATAAGGGAAAGAAACCACAAACTGGAGAAAAAATTATGTTTTCTTTGTGTTGGTAAGCAAGTGGTGAAAACAGAAACCTTCCCTGTCCAGCACCATGAAGTTCAAGAGAGTGACCGCTTCACTCCCAGCCTCCCTATCACTCTTGTTCACCCCAGAAGTTGTTGTAGACAGCATTTGTTCCCTGTGAGTCCTTCTTGCAAACTTATTTTCAGTTGCCTGGAGAGCTACACCACGGTGAAAGGTGACTCCTGTTTCCCCTTCGGAAGACGGCTTCATCTTTGCTACTGCAGAAAGGACCTTTATTTCTTGCAGATTCCTGAAAAATATTTTGTGGTGAGATGACAGACAGTACATCTTCTTTCACACATTTACCTAAGTACTTGCAGCCTGCACACCTCCTTCACTTCCCAGTACTGGGATCTGTAAAACCCAATCAAAAACTAACCTTTTCTAGTCTTTTTAGCAGAGTAAAGCAAACAAGCAAACTGGTATTTTATTGCCCTCTTTCCCTTCTGTATTTAAATTACCATTTGCACTAATTAATCTTGTGTGCGGGTTCTCAGTTAGGCAATACAGTTGAACTTTTATTTTTTCAATGTGTGTATGTATGTGCATGTAAATTAAAAAGAGGCCAAATTGTCTGCCGAGCAGATTTTTCCGTGGTCTCCTATGTCGTAATGGCTGCCCAGGGTTCTGCGAAGTTGCATGTGTGGTTCTCCTGCAGAAGGCAGAGCAAACATAACGTAACTAACCCATATTGACTACCAGATGCCTCAAAGTGTTCAAGACTTGCAGAAAATTACTGTTTTCTTTGGTCCGTATCCGCTCTGCCTTCTGATGCTTTTCCCTTTGATGCCCTGTGACCTTGCTGCGATGCGATGCCTTCTGCTCAGTGCTGGCGTGGACAGATGGACAATGGTGCCAGCAAGGGCTCTCGGTCGTCAGCCCACTAGACTCTTGCTTGTCATTCCTCAGAAGGGTGGTAACTGATTAGCTAAAGCTAATGGCTTCTGACAAGTGCTTAACTAGACTTAAAGAAATACTCTCTCTGTGAAACCAGAGCCTTTTGATAGATATTTAAAACCTCACTTCTCTGCCAGATGCATGTGTTCATAACCGTGCTTCACCAGCTGATCACATCTCATAATTACAATTACTTGTCCTAGCCCAGGGAAAAGCGCAGTTCATTTGTCCAAGTATTGATTAACTGGTGTAGTCAAGATTACTTTACTTCACAGAGGATGGATAACCATTAATAATGTTATAATTACAGCCCAGAAAGTATGGTGATGAGGAGCAAGATTGGAACTTCAATAGATAAGGAGACGGGCATTGTTTATATAATACTGAAAAAATTACAGCTGCTTTGTTAAAGTGGGGTAATTAACCCTAGGGCTGGGTGCAGGGGGCTTTCCTGCTGGCAGTCCCTGGAGGTCAGTCACCAGCTCAGGGCAAGGCCAGGAGAATATTTGCCCAAGTGACATCTCAGGGCTGAAGCGTGTGTGTGAGCATGAGGAGGCAGAGCCACGGGCTGTAGTTTGGTGTCGTGAAACTGTCAGATACAGCCATTCCCACACAAAGGATGGGTGGCGTTTTAACTCCTGCTCCCCATCTGGTCTGGTCTGCTCTGGTCTGGTCAAGCAGGAGTGGGGAGGAGAGTCTGGGTTTTACACCCATGGTAGGTGCCATAGCACAGGGTGGCACCAGGACTTCCTTCTCCTCTCCTCACTCTCATGTGGACACCCTTGAACTCCAGCACAAGGTGTCTCCCAGCACTCACCGACCCTGATGAGGCGACAGCCCTACTTTTCTGCCTGGTCCCGGAGGGAGAAGGAGGAAGGAAGCCCATCTCAGGGAGCAGGGAGGTCCCACATGGGGCAGGGACCCAGAGGGGCACTGAGGGCTGGACCGGCCAGTGCTGCCCACAGCAGAGCAAAGCGGGACACAGGGTGAGTGTAACAGAAACAGAGACACTGGCATTGCCAAATGATCTGGTGCTTGTTCAGCCTGGTGACACTGCTGTGGGGTCAGTACACAGTGACAGGCTGGAGTACCTGTGGCCAAGGAGAGGCTGGGAGAGCTCGAGAAGGCTCTGAGGGAATTTATTGGCAGGCATGCATGCCTCATGGGAGATGGGGATGAAGAAGGAGGACCAGATTCCTCTCAGGGGTGCCCAGTGACAAGAATTGGCACAAGCTGCTAGACAGGATATGGAGCTTGAACAGAAGAAAAACATTTTTACTGTGAGGGTGGTCAAACACTTGCAAAGGTTGTCCTGAGATGTTGTGGAGTCTGTGTGCTCAGAGGCACTCAAAACCTGGCAGGACCCAGCCTTGAGCAACTTGCTCTGGCTGATCTTGCTCTCGGCTGGGGGTTGGACTACACAATCTCCAGGCATCCCTTCCAGCCTCCACCATGCTGAGACACTGCGACCAGGACATTTCACAAATGCTGCTAATACATTGTAATAATGGTGCCATCAGAAGCCCCTCTATCTCTTTCTAAGCCAAATGTGGATAATGTTGCAGACCCTGTCTTTTGAGTTAGGATCCACAGTGCTGTCTGTTTAATGTTTTCTTTTCTTCCGTGCTTTTGCTTGAGAGATTAATCACTGATTATTAAGCAGTAAGCTCTGTACCTGACAGAGTAAGGTCCCATACGTGGACAAAAGCAAACCGAAGCATATAAAGTGAAACAAACTTTTGCATGAAGGAATGCAATTTTGCAAAAGGCAGCTGCAACTTGTAGCTCAGTGAGTTTGTAAACCTGATGCTGGCTTATTCCTGAGAGTGAGCTGCAGCTTTGGGTTAAGGTTCTAACAGCCCCTACAGCTCAGCAAAGAAATCCTGTGAAGATCCTTCCACTGTGGACTAAGATCAGAAGAATTTTCTAGCACTTTGGGTGTCAAAGCCCAAAGGCCAGGTCACTTTGCTCTGCTCTGAGGGTGTTGGGAATCTCTTGGGTTAGGGGAGATTCCAGAGAGCCACAGATGGGACCTCATTCTCCTGAACTTCTGGAGATGATGAAGTAGGACATACATCAAGGATGTGGCTTTTTGGATGAGGGAAAACCTGGGAAAAATATTATCTGGAATCAGTAAATTCATACGCTCAATATCTTTGACCCCATTATCTAGACTTCAGCTAATTTCAAGGATCTGTTCCAAAATGAGTGTCAAAACACAGTTAGTTAATGTGCTGTCCATCCATCACATGGAACAAACGTGATCATTCCTACTGAATAGTGATTGCCTGTGAGCGGGGTATGTGTGCTTGTATTCCCTCATACAGCCCACTCCTCCACACAGGTAGGTCCATATTGTTTAATGTAAATTCATAGTAATCTCAGTCTCTGTACATGTGGGCATATTTCACCCATCTGATAAGGATCAAGGGACTCACCCCTTGCTATATACTTCATACTCAAACAAGCTGGGGTTAATTTGATGCCAGGAGAACAGTTTTTAATCCTCCCTCTCAAGGCATTAAACTACCAACATTAACTTTCTATGCTCAGCTCTTGTGGTCTACAAGGAAATGGCGTGAGCAAATTTGATAGCAGGTACATTGGCAGGTGAATGTAAATCAGGTAGAGAGTTGTAGGCAGAAGAGTATCAGGCTAAGATATGCTGGGCTTTACAAAGGGAAAAAAATGAACCAAATTAAGCTCAAGCTACATTATTTGTTCTCACAGTGTTGATAGTTTGGGTGTTTGATCTGAACACTGTAGGTAGATTGTTTGGAAATAGTTGGTTGTGAGATCTTTTGTCAATGAAAATGTGGGGGGCTCTAGTGTCCCACTCTAAAATGTAAAATCTTTTTTCCAGTGCAAATCTTACTTTTAATTTATTTCTGTCAGTGACCTGTGTTCCCTTCCTCCCCCACTCTTCTTAAAGTTTTTCAAAATGACACAGTCCTTCATTCTCGCCTGGATACATAATCCAGAGGTGTCCTTTTTATTTACAGACTAAATGCTGAGTAGTGAAATGTAGATAAACAATAATCTGTCCAACTCACGAATACTGATTGCATGCCCCTTTTTTTACCACTGCTATCATAATTGCAGAAGCTTTTTTAGATTTTATTTGTGAAAGTCAAAGAGATTCCTGGGATTTTACCTTTCTGTTCAAGCTAAGGGAAAATATCTCAAAGCTTGAAGCCCCCTTCAGCAAAATCATCGCAAGCAGGTCCTCCTCTTTCTTAAATTGGCAAGACGACAGCTTGAGCACATCCACTGAGTGCCACTGTGACAGTCTGGTCACCTGGGGAGAAAAGTGTCTCGCAGACAGGCAGATCCCCAGCCATTTTGGTAATTACAGGTGAAAACTAACAGCTTGCCAGTGCAGATTCTTGAGTGCCCAGGGCGTGTGCTCACAGTAGGAGCCTCCATAGTACAACTGTTGCATTCGGTGATGCTGCAGCAACTTGTTCAGAGGTCTCCAGGGGACTCCCTGGGGAGAGCATGTTGTAAATAGAATAATCAGGAGATAATAAATGTAATGGACAGTAGTTTTGCAAGCTCCTGACCAGCTGGAGTTGAGAGACCCCCTAATGCCACTACATGATTGTCAGGTGCTGGCGGGGCATCTAACCAGGCTTTCTGGTTGCAAACCAAAGTAATGCTCCTTCTATCCAAAAGTTGTTTATAATGTTCCTTGATTGCTTCTTCCAGTAACATTTTCATCTTTCACCAGCCTAATCTTGCCTTTTCTCTAGCTTTCACCAGGCGCTGAATAAAGTATCAGTCTCATTACAGAATGGAGAGGCACTTACTGTCAACCTTAATGTCACCAGCATTGTCATCAGGCTGTCAATTTTCTGTTCGTGTAGGAGTTAATTAAAGTGGTAGCCAGTTGGTAGGAAAATATCTGTGTCTTCAACAGGTCTTTTCCTGAATTTAGGCAATAGTGCCAAAATAGAGGGTGTGAAAGTGTATTTTAGGCAGTGTAGACACCTAGATCAAAAAGCATGGAATATGTTAGCTCCTTTCCTGCTTACACCCTAGAGGTATTTGACTTCCTTAAGTGCCATAAGGCTTGACTCTGGCATTTCCCAGTGCCTACATCTCTGGAAAGACCCAGAAGTGGCATTGTCAGGACGAGGCAACTGCCATATAGAAAGGACCTACAGGCTGGCTCTAGTCTTCCCACTTACCCTGGCAGCACCAGGGCAATGACTAAGATGCTTAAAACTCCCGACTGCGTTTTAGGTCCTTATTACTGATCATTCCTGAGATAGTGGAAAACCAAAGCTACAATAGCCTTTTTCGAGTTTTAGATTCCAGGCTGAATATGGAGGACATGTACTCTGGGAAGAAAGAAGAGATGTTCTTTCTACTTTTAACAAGGTGGGTTGATCTGGAATTCTCTGGAAAAATTGTAAATATGGAGTCTGACTGTGCTATTTTCTGTAAAGATAGTCCTCAGACTAAAACTGCTCTTAAATGAGTACTGAACTGTAAAGACAAGAGCATGGATTGGAGCTGTCTGGAAAAATTCCTTTTGTTTTGGGACAAATTACAGTTTTTCTCTGTAATTGCATGTAAAATCTTCCTTGTGTCCAGGACTCAGCTATTTGATGAGTTACCAAGACTGGTGTGATTTCATCATAGAGCACCAAATCTAAGCTTCTGTTGAAACAGGTGAAGTTCTAACCATTTTGTTTGCCAAGAAAATCATCCCACAGTCTAATTAACATAATGTTGTCTTACTGAGTCTGCAGACAGCCTTAACAGCAAAGCGTGAACCTTCCCACCCCATTCGTCTTGGTGAAGTGGCAGCTTCACACTCCTTGGTTTCATTCAATGTCAGTGCCACTTGTGTTTTATCTGAAGGCTTGGAGGGGGCATGCCGGGACACGGGGGCAGGGAAAAGCACGGGGAAGAAGAGCAATGATACAGAAAGGAAGAAGAAGGCATCAGCCGTCCTCTGCATGTGGGTGATGGACTGAGCCCCTCTGGTGACTGCAGAGCAAACGGGAGCTGGAGCTCTGACCAGCTCATCCATCGCAAACTCCCCCGAGGGCAGCCCCTTCATGTCTTGAACTGCTGCCAAAGGTGGAAATGTTTCTCCAAAGCCAGCTAAAACTGTGCCTCCTGCAAGGCAGGCTGGGACAAAGCTGTCCTTCTGCCTTGTCCCACTCTTTCTGCAGTAGTAATCTGAGCCATCACGGAGACTGATGTGAGCGTAAATATCCCGAGTGCTATTGACTGGAGATGATGGCATCAGCACTGACACCCCAGGGGCTCCATGGAGGCTCAAGTCTTCTTCTGTCTTCCTTGTATCCAAAGAGCACCAGTCTGTGTTTGGCTTCATCTCCATCACAGCAGCTCCTTCCCTGCTCAGGTGCTTTCTCAGAAGAGCTCCCCTTCCCAGCTCTTCTCTGCTTTTCCCTTTTTTCCCCCACTGAGTTTTCAATACACTACAGTCAGATGCTCTTTTCCATGTCACGTGGATGGGACTCTCTGTTTTTAGTTTCTATTTTTTTTCTAAGCCCCTGTAGCCAGAACGAGAGCGAAGTGGCCACTTTTGGGGGTGCTATCACTCCTGAAACATCTGTTCTCTAATGCTTCTGGTGTGAATACTGTAGCTTTGTGCACTCAAGCTTGATACCTTTGTAACAAAAGCACGTAATGTTCCTCTTCATGCGGAGGAAAATTCAAGGCTATGCTGTGAAATGTTTGGCTTTCTTCTTTTAAACCCAACAACCAAACCCCATGTTTTTTTTGGTTTTTGCACTTCTCTCCCTGTGCTGTTGCTTTTTCACACCTCTCTGCTCAATAGCCCCTTCAGGTGCACTAAAACGAGGCCTTGCAGCTTTGGAGAAGAGGTGGTTAAAAAGGCACAGGACTGTGAAGGGGAGATGGGGCTCCAGGAGCTGAGTGAGGCTGAGCCAGACCAGAGGAAAAGGCGGCATCGGCTGCAGTCAAGGGGAGGTAAGGGCCTGGAGGGGTAGGGGAGGGAGGGAGGGAGGGCTGCCAGAGCCTGTCCTTCATCGACTGAATAAACAACCCACAAAGCAATAACAATAAATAATTTTATGAGGAGCTAGATAAGCTTTTAAGGGGAAAAATGGTAGGGGGTGTAACTGCAAATTGAGGAGGAAAGCAGCTGAGATGGGTTTCCCTGTTGCCGTCTGTCCTCTATTTGGCAGCAGCTCGTTTGTGAAAAAAGCAATCAAGAGTAGTTTATGATGCTAAGACATTTCAATGACTTGCACTCAGTGAAAATCATTGATGTTTCTGCTTTAGCTAGATTTTGCTGCTTGCAGTTGAAATCATTTCACTGCCTGAAATCCCATTTTGTTAAACCTGACAGTGAGTAAAATCACAAGATCCTTAAGAAAGTCCTCCGGGCTTGAAAGGGGGACGTGTTCATTACCCCTGCAATTAGCAGGAAAACTCCGCCTCGATGGGGCAGAGAGTCCCTTCTGATTCCCCTCCTCACAGCTCCCTAATCACCAGGTGCCATTCAGATTGTAGATTGCCAGCGTCTAATGCATATTGTGGAAAACTCTGATTACGTGTCACTGTGAAACACTCTGAGAGCCGGGCCATAAATATTTCCATCACCTCGTCTCTCTACCGTCCCCAGGACTCTGCTTCCTGCAATACAGCTAATCCCTCAAAAGGCTGTTTGGGTTTTGGTTTCTGCGGAGCTGACCCACAAGCAGAGGAAATGTTACCTTGGGAACAAGGTTAAATGACAGGCTTATGGACCTGCTCTCTTATTTCCCCTTTATTTTATGATGGAAATGTAAGATGTTGTGAATGGTTCATCATAACATATGCCAGCAGAAGCATGCCAAAAATAACAATCTGAAGCAGCACACGGTACGTAACGCTTGCATACTTCTCCTAGAGTTAGAGAGATCATTGAAACAACACATGTCAGATGCTATTACTGTCATATTGTTGGGGCCATCTGTTAGAGCCCAAGATCAAGACCTGCTGCTTTCCCTGGAACAGCAGCTCCACAAAGAACTGTGGCAAATTAAACTAAATCCGCTCAGGCCTGGGGAGTTCATCTGAGGGGTTTGCTTGTTTTATTTCAAGATTTCATCAGGGATAAAGCCAACAGTATATTTTGGATATTGCTCCAGGGGGGAGTCTGGGGAAAAGCTTTTTACTTCTTTTTTGGTTGTTTGTTGGGTTGGGTTTTTTTCAGGGAGTAAATAACAGGTACAAGACAGGGACTGAATTGTGAGGGTGGGATGTGTGCATTTGCACCCACAGGTGTGCTTCTTGGGAAAACATGCTCATAAACAAAGTTCATAAAAATTTTCACGTGCAATTATTTGCAGCTAATAGACAATAATTTGATAGCAACCCGCAGTTGCATATTACAACTGATTAATGCAGTTGACTACACAGACAAATTTTCAAAGCAAAGCAAAGACTTTGCTTTGGGATTGGGAATTGGGATGCCAAATCCTCCTTGTGGTCTTCAAAAATCTCAGCTAGAATACCTGTAAATCTGTTTATTATATATAAGATGAAGTTCTATATAACTTTGGATCCACAGAGAGTTTTGCTACTGACAGCAGTGAGCTGGATTTTGCACATACACTTACAGTACCAATATAGCTACTCATACACACGCATCTATACATATATGTGTTTTCAATGGTATTAACGTAATGGCACGGCTTTTAGTTCCACTGCATTCATATAAGTTTATGTAATGGGCATATGTTTTACTGACGTGTTTCATAACAGCTTTAAATAATGTGCTTACTGACACCAGAAAACTAAAGAATTAAACGTATTGGTGTGGAAGATGGGAAGGCTCTGTTACAAACACAGACGTGGCTCAAATGCCATGAAGTGGGAGTAATTTTCAAATGGAGGTAAATGATGTCATAGATCCGGAATATTTTTGGGCGGATTTTGTTTTGCTCCGTGTTGGTGAAAGATTTGGACCTGGTTCCTACCCATTCTGTGCTTTCCAGTTAATGGGGGATCTTGCACCACAAAAAGCCTCCACAAGCTGCGCTTCAACTCTGAGGCAGAAAGGGCTTCTGCTCTGAAACCTCAGGCTGTGCTGCAGCATATGGATACTTTTCCTACGTACTTGGGGTGCACATGTTCCTCATGAGAGCCTCCTTCTGCTCCCACAGGAGCCCGGCACAAGGAGGTACCATAGCAGGAGAGACTTCCCCAGGGGGGGCACAGGAGAGAGCCCCAGGGAGGAGGAGGCTCAAAGCCGGTACAGAAATAGAGAGGGAGCAGCAGGGAGATCCCGGTTATGCACTCCTGGGGATTCACTGCTGGCAACACCTCATCGTTCTGCCCGCTGGCTGTTTCCATGTTTTACCCAATGGCTGTTTCACGTAAAAAAATCTGTGGATGGTCCTTAGAGTCTGGGTAGGATCCAGGGCCCCATTTCCAGGAGGGCACTCTCACGGGCAGGACAGAGACTTGAAATTTATTAACTGCGCCTTCAGGGCCTGGGGAGGGAGCTTTCGCTTGCGGAGGTCAGACCCTGGGGAGAGGACAGTAGCTTTATGCTCACAGCAATTTTAGAATCTACTGCTGTTCTTTCCTCTGGGTCTCCTGAAGGAAACTGGTGTCAGGAAGATGCTGCTGTAGCTGTTGCCGGCAAGGAGTAATGATCCCAACTGCAGCACCCTCTGTACACATACCACTGTCTGGGGATGCTAACGGTGCAATCTGATTATACAGTGCAAAAGTATCTAACAGCCTTCTATTTATTTCCTTTGCTGGAAAAATACCCCGAGTAGGTCTCTGTCCCTCCCCCCAAACGTTTTACTCATTGCAGTGTTCAATCAGAAATGTTTGAAATACATTATTGGAAGCCCTGTTTAATTGAAATGCATTGTGTCCAAACTAATTAGGAAAAGCCAAGACTGATTTTATGACATATTAGAAAACTCTTGAGTTGTTGGAGGAGGGAAGCAAGGTGGAACTGAAAGATGGTGCGGCAGTTTTGGGGTGAGGCAAAGGGCATGTTATGGAACCACAGGCACTGTGGTGTTATTTGTCACCATCAAGAAGAGCTAGCCTAAAAGAGAAGCTTCCATAATATGAAATAACCTCCCCTTCCCTCCCTCTCTGGTTTGATCTCAATGTTATTTGGGGTAGAAGCATTCCTCTGACTTTGAAATTTCTGCCAACTGACAAACTCCCAGGACACGGCATTTCAGCTCGGTGAGACTGATGTTCTTGTCACTTTTACTGCCACCTCCAGCACAAATGGGCAGCGATGCCAATGTCCCCGAGCAGCTGCTGGCGCCTGCCACCAAACGGGACTCTGGGGGGATCCACCAGCAGACTGGCTCCAGCTGAGGGACCACACAGCTTCCAGCATCTCCAGCCTGAGGCAGGTGTGCCAGCAGTCAGGACGACTGATCTCAGAGAGCTGTCCTGGATTAAGCAAGAGCTTGAGATGCATTGACTGGCACATTTCAGGCTGCAGAGGGTGCTATTTTTGACTAATCTTTATTTTGACAGCATGTTCAAACAATTCTGAAACCCCTCTCAAAAATTCCCGCAATCTTAGTGCTCATGTTCCCTCTTTGCTGGCACTTCAGCTAGGCTTTCCAATTTCATTTAATATCCAGCCTGCATATTACCAGAAAAGCTCTTGAAAATAGGTCTACTTTTAAAGTCATGGAGAAAGAACAGTCAATCCTTTAACGATCTGACCAGCACTGAGGCAATTCCTATGTATTTCATAGTAAGTGGTAACAGAAAACTTTCATAAAGAAAACCCTAAACCATCCCAAATTGTGCTTTCTGTGAATGAATTTGAACACAAAAACTGCCTGCCTGTGGTCTGCAGGAGTTCAAACCCAAGATGCATCAACATGAGTGCCGTGTCCAATCTCAGTCATAATGACACAGAGAGAGACTATTGCTAGTCCCACTGCCAGGCATTAAGTAATTCCTTGCTGGAAGAGGTTTGTTCAGTCCCAGCAGGGAAAGAGGCAGCCCCGCTGCAGAGGCTATCCAATTATGTGGATTTTTTCAGGAAACACTGTAGAAATATTTTCCTTCATGAGCCTGCGCTTGAGCTGTGTATCTCTAGTGATAACAATATTTTTGTTCTGTGTGGCTTTTTGTGGTCTTTAGTGATGTGGCAGATTTCAAAAATTTGATGATTGAACGTTTAAAATGTGTAGTGTAAAATGTGGCAGAAGGATGATTTGTTTGTTTGTTTGTTTGCTGTTTTCTTGCTTGATTTTCCTTAGGTTAGAAGCGGGCAGAAGAACTCAACTAAACCAAAGCCAAAACATTTTCAATATACAGAAAATATAGACTTCCTTGTTTACACTGGGAATATTCTTTAATGAAGACAATAATATATGTGGGGGAGGCTGGGGCTGGAACTATTTCTCCTAAGGGAATTGTGAATTAATATGTGTTCCTCTCTTTTCCTCTCATTTCCTTCTCTTGGTAGTAAAAAGTCTATTCATACTGTGGCTTCAGTCTGTGTGGTTTAATATCCTAGACTGGTCCCCCCTTGGGATGTAGCAGAAGTGGGGAGAAGGAGTATATTTAGAAAAGGAGATAGTTTGTCAAGAATTGAAGAGCATTTTGATCACATCAAGACCCCCGAAACACAATAGATTCAGTAGAGATGATTTCAAATATGCTGTCTAGCAACTCTGCGCAGCTTTTTGCTGCACCCTATGGTTTCTGGATTCAGAGGCAGAAAAAAAGACAGCCTGCCTTGCCCAGCCACCGTGTTGTAAGAATCAAAAGGTGCCAAATATCCTGTCTCTGCTAATGGCTGGCAGCGGATCCTCGGAGAGAGAGTAAGAGGCAAGTGCCGTCGCCCAGCTCCTGGGGCTCTGCCTCTGCAGCGGGGAGCATCTTTGCTCCCCAGGAGCTGCTCTGCCAGCCCAGACCTGCCTTTCTGGTCCGTCACCGACCCCCCCTTCCCCTGCTGAAGGCTTTGTGTGCCTTTGGAAACTTGCAGCCATCTTTGTCCCTTGAAGGGCAGCACCGAGGGAGGAAGCAGAAACTGAGCCCATTTTTTGGCCTGAATTCTACCCTGTTTAGTTCAGAAGAGGTCGGTGCCTTCCGCTGTGCCAAATGCCAGTTCCTAGAAAGCCCACAGTCACAGAGCCATTTAATAGACTTTTCACATCGCTGGGGGGAAGGCATTTATTCATTTTATCTGCTTTTTTCCCCTGGGGAACTACTCCAAGGTCTGAAGTGGCATCAAGAAAAGCTAGAGGAACACTGAGAGTTCTTGTTTGGCAAATTGTCAAATGAGCCCATTTCCCACCATTGCTGGTAATGTCTTTCATTATGCTTTTAATGACATTGTATTGACATATTTATGGTCTAATAAAATTTAAAAAAAAAAAAAGATACCCTGGAAAAGCAGTTTTCCGGGGCTGAAATGTTTCAATAATGGTTTCATAAATGATTTTGATTTTTTTTTCAGCCATAAACTTTGGCAAAAGGAACTGTGGATAATTCAAAACCGCTAATGAAATGGTCTCTGGACTGTGTTATTTAAATCCTCTAAGATGTATATTCTGTTGCATCTCCTTTAAATTTGATGCCCTTCATTTTTAACATCTATGGGGAGCTGGCTACAATGTGTTGTATCTTCTTCCCACACAGCCCATTTATCTGCTATTATATTTTCCTACTCTCTTATCACTGGGAAAACGGCACTTTGACATACCATTTTATGATTTATAATTTGAAATACCCACCTGATCCAGTTTTATTATGTCCTCAGTTGTTGAATTTGGAGCGAGTTAAAGTAGAGACTTTAGCATCTGTTTTGAAATTGTTAGGGATTAGCCAGAAAATTTTGTAATGATTCTGATGAGCAACTGTCAGTTTTTTTGTGGGGCACTGGTGAGAGCTTCCAGAGAGACTGTCGTATCTGGTGGATTCCTAATCTGGACATTTCCTAAACCTGGGGTCCCATCTGTTAATCGTGCTCATTTGCTTGAGTGCAGTTCTGGGTTTAGTATTAGATGACGCATCATTTTTTTCCGTATTTTTTTTTTCTTTTGTAAACTCTTAAAATGAGCCTGACTGAGAGCTATGTCTTTTCACTTCACTTATATGGGTCGGCCAATTGCTGTATCCAGCTCAATTAACATTTGAATTTGCTTTCATGAATAAAAGGCTATTGGTTCTATCCCAGAGGTCACAGCACACTAAGAAAATAAAAGTCATGTTGTATCTTGAATTCAGAATGTACAGATGTTATATGAAGATAAGATCTGAAACCCAGAAAGGAAAGGAAGACATATTTGCGGCTATACTATGTATATGTAAATGGTAACAGATGATTTACTGCTGTAAGAGCGTGGTATCCTTTTTTTCTTTTAACAAAACAATGTCATAAAAATAGGCAAAGAAGAAAAAACCAAAATGGACCAATGAATTACAATACATACTCAATCACTCTTAAATATGAGACTGGGGGAATATATGCTAGTTTCTTAGGATATGGCCAGTAAATATATAGACCCTCAGTGGCAAATCTGGCTTCTCAGAACATTAGTTCCTATATCACAGATGAAAATAAGGATATAAACATCAAAAATGAAGAAGAAAAACAATACATATACCCATGAGATCTCTGTATAATCCAAATCAGTTGTCTGTAGGAGAGTTAAAAAATACTTTATGCATTCTGAGAATACAGCTTTCCGTCAGAGAAATAAAATAGATATATCTGTAATATATTGGCGCTTCCTTTCTTTGGGGTTTACTCTGATTTGATTTCATAGTAGCCATGCTTTTCCCTTTGAAATTCACCATCTTTAACTCAGATGTAGAGATGAAGAACATTTCAGAGGCAGAATTCTTGGTGCAATTTCTGCCCCTGTTGTAATTTCATCCCGTTTCACATTTTCAGGTCTCCTTCTCTGCCTGCTGTGACTTCTGGCTTGAGCTTGGGCTGAGTAACTGCGGAGTTCACTGTGTTGGAGACATGGTGAGTGCAGAGCTAATACATCGTTTCACCCTCCGCGGGGCAGGGCAAGACACGTCAGCGAGGAGTACAAGGAGGTTGGTCCAGTTTTTCAGGAAAGACCTGCGTGATACCTTTGGAAGTTTTATGAAGGAGTTGTCTTTTGACGCTGTTTGTGGCTCTTACAGACATATTTGTCTATCTGCCTCTTTGTATTTATTATTAGCTAAGTTCAGGAGTGTGGCTGCAATGGCTTATGGACCTAGGTAAGTGCCACGTTTAGATATGGGCAGCTTTTCTTTTCATTTCATTTGATCTTCTGAGAAGCAGTTCCTCTGTGCACTGTTGCCTTTGGTAGGACTGTGGATGGAGAGCTGGGTCACCTGTAACCAGCCTCACCCGTGATCTAACTGCCCCAGACAGACAAGCAGTCCACACAGTTTTACCTGAGAATTAAGGCTGCCCAAGTAAATTTCTTGTCAGAACCACAAACCCTAAAGTGGAAAGAAATCCTAAATTGAGGCAGCTCTTGCTAGAGGCATCTCCAAACATTGGCCACGTGCTGCTGCAGCTCAGCTATACCGTCACACTGATGACCATCTCTGCACACTCACCTTTAGTGCAGCAGTACTGTCACTGTGTGTAGTCAAGAAAGAAAAATGATGTTGTAATGCACACTTTAAAAACTTATAGTATTTGATTACACACTTAAGTGTTGAATCTTAAAAACATAAATTTTACCATAAAAGAAAAACAAATCAAGCTGATTGCTTCTGCATATCCTGCTTTACCTAAAACTCAAGCTTATGATATATTTTATTAAAATATATCATGGATTTTAGAGCAATGGACAATTCACTGTTAAGCAAAACCATATACAAACTCATACTGAAATCTATCCGTTCCATGTTTCTTGTTTATATTCATAATGTACACAGCACTTAAGTGACTGTAGTCTCCTGGTGTCAGTGTGGGATGTTGTGTTCAGTCTCACAAACAGAGAGAAGTGAAGCTCAGACGGAGTAAATGAGTTCCCTAAGGTCACATGTGATGTTTGCAATAGGAACTGGAACTGCACTGAACTTCTCTGGTAGATCATTAAATGCAAGACTGTCCTGCCATGTCTTTGCCGGAACAGGGTAGCGACCAACCGGGGCAGAATATGAGAATTTTTGTGGTTTAGCCTGTGGCTGTGTTTCAAGACTGGTTTATGACAAGATAATCCATTGGACTTACGGAAACTAGTCATGATTTTCATAGGATCATGTGCTTCAAAAGAAGGTGAAGCAATTCTGCAGCAAACACATGTGGGACTTGGCTCCCACATGGTATCTCATCTGAGTCTCAAATAGACATCTGAATGACCTTAAAGCAGGATATTTGACTTCCTGTCCTCGTGGATGGATATGTCCTTATGATCAGCACAACACTCTCATATACTCATATAAGACTATGTTTTGAACTGTGGTATACACTTAGCCTCAGTTACAGGTTGAGGTGCTGAATTTCTCTGGTCTTTATTTTATAAAATGTCTTCTGGTTCTTGTGACATAGAAATACATAAAACATAAAAACGATCAAAACACAAATATAATTTAGCAGCACGGATTAGAAGCCCGTACAAACTAGAAGCAAGTAAGTCAGTTGTCACCTCTAAAAGGTCTGGAATTGATTTGTTTGCCTGAATGCTGGAAATATTCTTAGAGCTATTCTAAGGATTATTTTAAATGATGGATTCATAAACTAGCAGAGTTTGTAATGTATGTGCACAAAAATTCAATCAGTATGTAGTGTATTTCTTAGTAATTTGCAAAGGTTGCTCTATGTCCTCAGAAAACACAGAGGTTTAAACTTAGTCTAAATTTAGGACTGATCTATTCTGTTATCTACTAAATTCTATATTGTTTATTACTTTGTCTAAATAATTAGTGAACTTACTTGTCCATTTTAGCAGTGAGACTAATGAGGTCTTCTGTTATTGATGTCTTAAATGTGTCTCAGGCTATATCAAAGGGCAGTACACTTTCATTTAATGTGGAACTTCAATGATAACACCCCCCAGGTTTTCACAGGATTGATCATCATGTTGGAGAAAAAAGTATCTTTTTCTTGAATGCTATTTAGTTTTAAAAGTTGATAATACACAAGAAAATGAACATTTCTTTTCTTGCATAGCAGTAAATAGCAACTATTTGATGAATCACTGCAGCATGTGCAGTAATTCAATTTCACTCTTCAGTCAGTTTGTTTTAAATAAAAATCTTGCATAGTTCCTTACCAGTGTTTCCCATCTAGCTTTGGCTTTTGTAGGCGATACTAGACAGTTAGCAACAGAGGCCTGTTTGTTCCCTTGAGCCATAAAAGAGGAATTATACTGCAAGGCAGTTCAGGAAAGAAAGGTAACAGTGCAAGGAAGCCCAATTTGAATCCATGCCTGGTTGTATAAACCTCACCTTTATTCTTCATTTTCCACCACAGAAGATGAAATGTCTCTGAGTCTGTTAAATGGTTGGCCTCGGTTTTACAACTGGCGTTCAGGGTCTGCAGCCCTGACATTGCAGCTCTCTCTGAAACTGAGTTCAAATCACCCTCTCTCTGGCTCAGGGGGCAAATGAAGGGCTTGGGTCAACTGGTGGCAATATTTGGAACAAGAATTTAGCCGGTTGCCTGAGGGTAAAGGGGTTTGTGTTTGCTCATCGATCCCTTGAGCACCCCCGGCTGGGCCACATCTCATGGCGAATGCTAAACTTTGCTATGGATCTGAATTGATCTCGCTAATGGAGCTAGATCTCACCACCTCTGACCTCTCCTGGTCCTCCTTGTCAGACTGCATCGGGCATCGTCCTCTGAACTGCACTCGGGGTTGCCTTTGCCAAAACCCATGAGTCAACATTAATTGCATGGCTCCTTTTTAAAATATCCCTGCCTTAGAGCCCTCCTCTTACATTTACAGCCCTAAAATTGCAAGTGTGCATTCGCAAATAAAAAGCAGAGCTTTTCTTTCCCTGTAGACTTACTATGCTTTGGCATCTGTAAATACTCTCTTCGGTCCAGAATAATACTGTAGTGTGCACAGGTAAGCTTAGGGCAGGAATCACCGAAAGTCCCTGCTCAAATAAGGAGCTTCCTCCTGTTTTTGTTGTTTTTGTGGGCGCTGTAGTTTTTTTCTAAAGGAATGCTCTCTCCTTGTGACTCCTCTCAAAAATCTCCCTGAGATTTTCTATGGGATAAGTTGTCTTTAAAATATCTGAATGAGTAAAGTTGGTAGAGTATTTCAGGTATGTTCCTGCAGAGACTGTAGGACCATTCCAGGAAGGGGGTCGCCTGATCTGCTGTCTAATAACTCTTTATCTGTGATAGAACTTAGCATAGCTATGGCGGGATGAATAGATTGCTCTCAGTCACCTACCAGTGGAAGTTTCTCTTCACAGCATCACCTTAAAAAGAAAGCAGTTCCCCTAAAATGTTAAATTGATGTTCCAGCTGAGAAAAATAAAAGTAACTTTCAAAACAGATTTGATTTTTATACTCTTCTGGTTTAATAGCCAGCAGCCTTAGGTGTCTGCAAATATATCCTGAATACATAATCAGCCTACGCTGAAACCAGCACAAGTTTCACGTATCTCTTGTAAGTACAACTCCTAAGAAGGGTACTTGCACTACAGCAATACACAGAAATCACCACATGAACTTACAAACTGCTCTGAAAATGTACCGTTAAAGTAGTGCTTTCAAGTAAACACCATTCTCCAGTTTTGTAATCTGTCATGTGGATAAATGCCTCATTTACCAACCAGGAGGGGACCACAAAGCTTTGTTGTTGTAAAAGTTTGATTTTCCATTTCTTGGGACTGGAAAATAAAATACAGATTTGTCCTAGCCTCGTGGCAGAATTGACAAATCATTAATTCCATTGATTCTTACGGCAGTGAAATTTATCAAACTGAAGTCCATTTGTATTAGCAAAAAAGGTTACATGTCATGGAATGGAGAGCCTTCTTCTCATGCTCTTCCTTTTACACTTTCACGTCTTTTTTTCTTTCTTTTTTTTTCTTTTTTTAAAGCACTGTTATACACCTTGTAAAGAACCTAGAGTGGTAGATTATGAAGCCTGCTCCTTGTTGTTGCCCACTGAACTCAATGCACCTTGTGTCAAAATTGCAAATACACCAGGTCTCGTGGAACAATAACATTTGCCAGGCTTCAGATGGATTTGGGAGGGGCAAAGGGCCACACACAGCAGGCTGACCCACTGCACCTCTTTCCCCCCAGCCTGCAAACTTCACTGATCCAAAGGCCTTTGGCAGCATGTCAGACTAGGAGCAAATTTCCTTGCTTTCAATACTCCGATTCCTGCTTGGGTGGGCTTTCCCCACCCCTGGTGGGTTTTTGACCTGGGCTGGTGTAAATCAGTGTGGCTGGAGCAGCAGTGGTTTACCCCACTGGTGATGCTGGTGGCAAGTGCTCTGCTGCTGCAGGGAAGAGCAGCGTTTCCAGGGGAGCTCAGCCTCTGAACACCATGGAGGGCATGAGAACAGGAGGGTTAAGGGAAACCCTGATTAAAGTTCCATTTACTGATGCTCTTCACCAATTTATATCCAAGTGCTACTTTGCTAATTAATGACTGCTCATGAAATGCCATGTGTCAGCAATGAATCACTTACTTTTGTTGCACTTCAGTAGTATGCAACTAATGAGCAAGGACAACTCATAATTAAAGCCTAAAATAGCCCTCATGGTAGGACACAATCAAGTGTTTATATCTTGCTGTAGTGGGTGGACCAGAGTATACCACCTTCCTGTCTTTGCCTTTGCTAGTTTTACAAGAAAAATGATGGAGAGTTACAGATGTGGAGCACTAAACGTTTTTAAACTGTGGTAGTATGAGGAATAGAATTGTATTTAAAAAGAACTAAAATTCTACCAGTTACCTGTATCTGGAGCAACCTTAAAATAAGGCTGTCTTAATTATTGCCTCTAATAGGCCTCATCAAGCTCAAAACTAATTAAAAAATAAATAAGAGTGAGAAGCAGCCTGGATGAAAGGGGGCAATTTAGTGCAAAGTTACAGCAAAATTGGTAGTTTGGTGCTCCACAGCTGCAGGTAGCTAGAAGAGCTCAGAGAGCGACAAGCCCTGTGTGAATGTACCTAGGCAGCTGTTCATACTTTAAGCAACATCATGAAAAATCTGCAACTGAATCAGTAAATAGCATTTCTGCTGCTTGACCTGGTCAGTGCTAGCACAGCTGGGATCTTGTGTTTTCATTCATGAGAGGTGAGGACCAAGTCTTCGGAGAACATTTGGTCCATCCATGCATGTTGCATCCCTTTCCCCACAGTGTTACACAACACAGTGTGAACCACTGATGTAGTCCACTAGTTTTCCTCACAGGAGGGAAAAAAAAATAATCATATTTCTGAGACAGTAAGTAGCTACTATTGGCCAAAATACCCCATATTAGTAGTCACATGCACAAATGACATAAAGCAAACTGTTTCCCAGATTCGTCAGTAGGAAAACTGAATCCCATCTCCTCTGCCAAGGGATAAATCTGTCTCTTGTGGACCCACTTATTCTGATGAGCATCAGGAGGGAAGGGATCTATGTAATCTATATTGAAAAGATAGGACAAAAAAGAAAGACATTATAGAAGGCATGGGCAGAATAATGGACTTCTAGTGTTTTGGATACAAAATATTTCAATGTTTAGGAGTTTAAGTTCGTAATGAAAAACAGTTTTATGAAAATATGGGCATATTTCTCCCCCAAAAAGCCCCTAACATCTCCCTTCCACTCCCTTTTACGCACACCTATGTGGAAACTCAAGTTTCTATGAAGGAACAAAAAGCCTGACCAACAGTTATGACTGCTCCTGCTGGAGAAAACAAGGAGTTACTTTTTCAGGAAAAGAGCAATGAAAGTGAACATCCATTTTCCTTGGAACAAGTTCTGAATGCTTTCTCAGTGGGAGCAGACCCAGTCTTGCTGCTCAGCAGTAAGAACAGCAACAGTTTTCCCATTATTACTCACAGGACAGATCAACATTTGGCCTTGTTATTGTCTGTAGCAAGCACCAGGCAGACCCGTGGCATTGGCCTCATACGGATGTTTAAAAAAAAAAATCCCACGAAATGAGGATCTTTTCTGAAATGACTTCTACAAATTCTCAGAAAGCTTTGTGAGTGCCTGACAAAAGCCCTCACTCCGGTGAATAAAGCACAGTGGGATTGCCAGCTGTGTGTTTTCACAGGCTTGTTTAGGAAAAACACTCAACTCAGGTTGAATAGGGAAAACCTGAATCTCCTTATTCTTGAAAAAACTGCAGCTCTCCCCACCTGGCCTTGCTTCAATGTCAAGCCAGGAAGCGGCCCGGATCTTGTCCCCTTTATGGTCTTCCTGTGATCTCCAGACAGTTCCCCAGTAACAAATTGGGGAGCGATTCCTGGTGCTGACAACTGCTCTTCCATGTTTGTTTAGCTCTTTGGATGCTGTTTGTTTTCATCGACGGGACTGTGGATAACTATCCTCCATCTGAGCGGTTAGATTGTGAGAGAAGACTTTGGGTGGAATTAATTTAAATATTTTTGGTCTCTTGGCGTCCCTTTTGGTTAAGCCAAGGTTCTGTATAACTGCGGAGTCGGGGCAGGAATAAAAGTATGAGACTGTCAGAGCATCTGCAAAATGGGCACTTTATGTTTTTAAAAAACGTGCACTGTTGTGGAACAGAAGCGTAATATATGCCATTAACATTAGTGTCATTGAGCAGCCTCTAAATTGCAGATTGGTGGGAAAAAAATTGATATGAAAATGTAAACAAGAGAAAATGAAAACTGTAATAAGCTCTCTACATAAGAAGGGTAATCTACAATTAAATATAAAGGCTAAACTGAAACAATGTGAAGGATGAGACATATTTCCTATTTTAAAGCTAAGACTGATGCTCTGTCTCTAACCCCCAAAGCTGTGACAAAAACTTAATGGTGTGAAGCAGAGGCACCATGTCAGACTTCACTCTGCATTCCTGGCTCTGGATGATTTATCACTTGCAGCCATTCTGTTTGCTATTAATTAAGTACAAAAGTTACTTTAGTAAGTTAGCTTAGCTGTGCTGCACCTCCTTTTGAGCTTAGTTGAAAGTGAAAACAAAGGGCCTTTATTGCAGCTGCTGTAAATTCAGGTTCCAAAGGTATTCCTTTGCATTTGCACACTCATAAAATGAAAAAAATGGCATCCTCGATTCTCTGCTCTAGGTCCTCCAACACTCGTTCTAAATGTGTTTATAAAACCTGATTACTTCTTAACAAGTAACATACATGTATTTAACATAGCCAGGAGGATGGATGTGAGCTGGATGGTATTACCAGAGAATCATCTTTTTTTTCTTTTTTTTTCCTCTGACAGCAGACATGTGGGCTTTGCTTTATGCTTTGAAGGACAATGAACTATTGATCACCAAATGATGTGAGAGTGACATTCGATGCTGAGAAGGCCCAGCTGGAAGCGCCCTCTGGGAGACAGTGCTCAGCAGCACAGGTATTTCTTGGAACAGGAGCTGACTACCAGCCAGGCTCTGTCTGTAGCTCTGACTGATTTGGAAATACCAGGAACATCAGCCAAAATGGGAGGCTCATGAGAAGGGAAGACAGAGCATCTTGCCGAGTTACAGCAATAACAAATTTGTGGCTCAATGTGAGTTTCCAGTGCCTACTAGCACAGTTTTCAGAGCTGAGTGGAAAACGCACCCACCCTTTACACAGCCGTCCTGGTGACACATCCCTGCTCTGCTGGGAACCTGGATAGACACATGCCTATGGCAAGGAGCTGGTTTTTCCCCAGCTCCATTGAGAATGATTTCCTGCTGCTCCTGTTGCATCAGAGGAGTGCCGGTCACTTTCTGTTTCTTCCCTTCTTTTCCTTCTACCCACAGCATGTTAGAGTATCTCCCCATTTTCTTTTTCTTAATGGGAGGTAGGAAGAATGAAAGATAAACCCCAATAAAGGCAGGCCCGGAGTGTCTGGGTAATTGGATGTCTTGCAATTCAAGCTATGCTGGAATAGAAAATACAAAACTGATGACTGATGTGGCTTTTTGTTCTCCAGTCAGCCGATTGCAAGGTAAATGCTTCCTTCTTTTTTGTATAGTGATGATAAATTGAAGACAAGACGTGTTTGGGTGATGCAGGGGACCAGACAGTATTCAAACACAGGATGTGGAGGATTTCATCCCTCTGGGTGTTTGAAAGTCTCACCAAGTCCTCCTGTCAGAGAGTCCCTGCGCAGGTGGGAGACGTGCAGCGTGGATTTGCTGAGAAGGGGCACTGGGAGCACAGGAGATGGTGAGTGTCAGGTACCACGAGCAGCTTCCAGTCCTTTTGTCTGGGCTGCAGGTACAACTTGTACCTGTTCTTTCCTCTGAGGATCTTTGGAAGTTCTGCTGCAGCCCTCCTTCAGGAGAAAAAGGAGAAGTCTCATTTTTATTCAGGATACAGAGATTTAAGTGTTCCCATCTAGTTCCACGCTGAACAGCTGTTTAGAAGCTCTTTGTGCTTACAGCTGTTTAGAAGCTCTTTGTGCTTAACTTCTGCGGAGCCAGCCCACAGCAGGCAGTCAAAGTGCTTTAACTAAACACTCTGCTCCTGAAGTCATCCCTAAAGTTTAAGTGATCCAGACAATCCTTCAACTCCCACTTCAGCTCATTATGAAGTGTAGGTCCCCGGGAGCAGCAAACACAGCCCAGGGTACCTTGTCTGTAATACTCTCTCTCATATGCTGATTTTGACAGGTCTCTGGAAGAGAGGTTCAATTGCAGTTTACCTTGGTAGAGGCTTTCTTCTGAGCTGCCTGGACCCTCCCAAGCTCCATTTACCGGCCAAGGTCTGCCAGGCTTTGATGTTTGCTGGATGAGGTCCAGTCCATGGGGAAGAGTCACCAGCTCCAGCGTCTGCTGAATGGCCAAGCGGTGCATGTGTGATGAGGGTGAAGAAGCACCTGGGGACTTCAGAAAGACCTCCCAAGAGGTAATCTTAATGCTTAACAGAGTTTTCCAGAGACAGAATTGCTTGCTTTTCTGAAAGTGAGAATTTTAGCTGGTTGAAATGAGGATGCATGATGGGAGAAATTTATTCTTGATGGAATATTGTTATACACATTTTATTATTACTTTTCACACTGAAATGTCTCGTTGTGTCTCACGAGAACAGTCGTTAGACATTTTGACATACTTTCTATTCAATTCAGAAATTAACAGAGTGGTTTTAATGAAGTTCAAATAAACCCAGTATGAATACTGGAATACCAGACAATTATTTTGTTCACATATCAAGAAGAAAAAGAAGCAAAAGCCTATCTGAAGATTACAAAGATAATGTAAAAGAAAATAAAAAAGATAAAAGAATGGGCACAGCTATCGTTCCCTTGAATATTGTGAAATGTGCTTTATGACATTTGGCTGTAATCACAATTAGCCATGCTCAGGGCTGTTTGCTTGGCTGTATGTACAAATCTAAATGTGTGTATGAAAGAGTAATAGTGGCTGTACAAATTAATTTTCTTGTGAAGATCTGATTGCTCCACCTGTTATAGTCTCTCTACATCCTATATTCCCATCAAGTGTTGCCGATTAGTTCACAGAATGTAATTGAAGAATGAAAATAGAAGACCAAAATGTCTGATTTATAGACTGAATTGGTGATGCCCAGTGATTTTTTCTGATGCTGGTTTAAATATTCTGTTATTAAATTGATTAAATAATTAAATGCTGCTATAAACATGTCAGATGCTATTTCACATCAATTTTGTACTGCTGAGTGGGACTCTCATATACTTCCCCATGTAGTAAGTATTACTGAAGTATAGTTGATGCTAGTCTTGAACAAGATTGCTAAATAACACTAAGGAAAGGAGAAAGGGATGAAAATACCCTCTGTAATCACATGTTGGTAAAAAACCTAGTTAGCATGGGCAGCTCATGCTGTTTGCATCTACTTTATTCATGTTGAATAAAAAAGCTTTCTTTGCCGGGTTGAGCAGAGCTGAAAGAATAACTGGTTCCAAAGGGAAAAGATTATTTCAATGATTCCTTGTTTTCTTTAAAAACAGTTTTGTGACAATACAATCACCAGACCACAAGCTGCAAGCCTTGTATGTTTATTCAGTTGTAGAACCGAATCTATGTTTGAGGAAGGATGAGAAGTTAAGACTGTAATAAATCCCAAGATCAAAACAAAGCCACTTGCTGCAAATCACAATGTTAGTAAAACAGGTAAATTAAAAAATGTTTTTGGGGAAAACATGTAAGCTGATAAAATCCGGGTGGACCTGTGGAAAATGTGAATAGCAAACTGTGTTTTAGATATTGTCACCATAGCCAGAGAGAAGGAGCTCCAGCTGCCGTGTGTCGCTCTCCACGCAGAGCTAAGGCGCTGCAGGAGCTGTGCTCCCTTTGGAGCATCGTACCTGAGCTCCCTTTCTTCATGTCTGATGGGACCTGACCTCCTGCTGCCCAGTTTCTTTCTATGGGTTCAATCCTGTAGTTTTTGTTTACCTTGAACTTGCTTAGATTGTATTTAAGATGTACTAATGGCTGTAGTCTGTTTTAATAATCTCCTGGAGAGTCACAGTTGTTGCCTGGTTTTACAAATTTTTAAAGGAAGAGAAAAATCCGTACCTGCCTTTTTGATGGTGTTCTGACTTTGAAGTGTTATTTGACCCACTCAGTATTCTCTGCCCGTGTGCCCAGACGAGGGGATAGCAGTTTGCATATCATGCAAAGGCAGGGTAAAAGAAAAAGTGAGGAAGCCCATGAAACCCAAGAATTACCTCTTGCAGTGTGGTCTTATTGCATGGCTCCACTCTGACACCCCATCTTGCACCTTATTTCTGGCCCAACAGACTTTACGATATCCAGAGTGTCTCCATTTGCCTTTTACGAATACTTGGAGATTTTTCTGGGTTGTGGACAACATCCCAGATGTATTTTGTTTAATGAGTAAGTGGTGGTTTTGTGCTTTGGATTGGTTGCTATTTCATGCCTGGGTCCCTCCAGTGAAATCAGTGGATTTTGGGCTGCGGAGTGAAAGAAGGTACTACTTCCAGCAGTACCACAGCACCTCTCTGCAGAGGAATCACTCATTTGCACTGTCTACACAGTGCCTAAATATAAATCTGTGTATGAAAACCTTTAAAGAAGGTTGAGGAAGTTATGTTCATTGATACACTGTTGTCGAGAATATAGCTGGCTTGTCAGAGAGGATGGCTCCTTCACTGACACAGGAACCCTCTCAGGAGGAGCAGATGTATTTGCATGGAAAGAGATACCATGGTCGATAAATATTTCAAAATGAGTTGAGAGTTTTTGTTGCTGTGCTTTGCTATAATTTTGGAGTTTTGTATATCTTTAAATTTTAAGAGCATTCCAGATGCAGTATATGTATTTTGCCCCTAAGACTTAACTTATTTTTCTTTTTTTCTCAAATGTATTCCATTAATTTAGAAGCAAATCAAGGCAGAGGCTGAAGATATATTCTCTGTATTTGGGAAACAGCAATTTCCATGCACAGGTTTGCCTTACAGCAAATGTAAGCCTCTCGTTTTTAAACATCCGTGTGGACTCCACATTCCAGGAGTCCCAATCTACATCAATCCTCTGCCACAGTGCCCGCTTGCATTTCCTCATCCTTTCTCGTGGTCACTGAGTATTTTCAGGACTTAACTGTTTGGCGATTTATAACTTGCATGTGAAAGCAGGCATTCCTGCTGCTGCAGTGGCAGCCAGACGCCTGGACGCTTCCCCCCTCGCTGTCATTTTGCAGGTGCAAAGCGGAGGCCGTTTTGCAATTGGTCATTAATCATGAACTGTCAGACTCAGATGTAAAGATTGGAAACTTCAGGTTCCCCGTTCAGACCAGTTCTGAGCTGAGAGAGTGGACGCAGTCACTATTCTCTGAATATGTATGAAAGTGGGTTGCATTAAAGTCCTTTTTTCACTTGCTGGGGAAGAGATTAATTAAGAAATTATGATTTGATGTGCCACAAGAAACGTAGGAAGTTGACTCACTGGGTCTGAAAGCATATCCTCCAGCTGAAAGGATGATGAAGAAGATAAAATTGGCATTGCGATTTTGAGGCTAAAATTCCTCCAGATTTATTTAAGAGAACAAGTTAAATACTACTGTGAACAAAAGCTGAAAGCTTATAAAAGGATCAGGATAAATACTGAAAAATAAAATTATTTTTCAGCAGTAAAGAAACTGGAGAAGGCCAATAGATCTTTACGACAAGTCAGCAGTGATCAGTATAAAAGATATACTTGGAATGGACATCTCCACAATTTAAGTCTCTGGCTTTACTCCAGGTCTGTATTTCTAAGGTTTAAAAATGGTATGTGTCTAAAGAGCTCCAAAGGTTTGTGGGTTTTTTGTGGGGTTTTTTTTTGGTAGAAATTGCTGTAACTAAGAACAGATATGATTGGAATTTGGAAGGCAACTTTTGTCATTACTAAACTTGTTTGCTTATATTTACAGTTCTTGAAGAAGTATCAAGTGAGGAAGGTTTCAACTTGAAACAAATCTGCCTTGTTGTTAGGAGACGTGAGAGAGTAGCTCCTTGGAGATGCTCTCTTCCTGTCTTGTAAATACACTTTGGCAATTTTATGTAGTGCACGGAGAGCCAGACATAAGTGTCTGTACATCTCAGCTCATTCGGCACTATTCGATCTGAGGCTTGTACTTGGGTGTACATTTTATTAAATGCATAACTGAGAATCAGAGAAAGCTTCTAAGCCCCGTGTCAGTGAACCACACGGTGAAAGCGCAATTATAAAAATATAATAAATATTTATGCACTTAGTACATATTGTAAACTGTGCACATGGACGGAATAACAAAAGGCTTAATACTGAAGCGTTCTCTGCTTTGCAGATTACTTTAGGCTACCACGGCCCAGCTGCTTTGGAAGCAAGATTATTTTCTTTTGCTAAAAGGGAACATTTTAAGATTTTCATGTGCGTGAAGAAGCAGGCACTTACTTGTATCTGACAAGGAAGATGTACATGATATAGTGTGTCCAGGATCAATATATTGATGTGGTGTAAAGTTGTCACTTTTTAGCAGGGGAACCTCCTCCCTTTCTGTGGACAAAAACCGAGGTTCTTTTGTACTGTTTACTAGGCTCACCCTGATTCTTATTCTGTCAAAATAAACTCAGAGAGATAAACTCTATTCCTCTGCAGAAAATAGAACTCTGCAATCTTTTATTTTTTTTTTTTTTTTTGTGAATGGAAATAAAGACGGTTGGCAGATAAGTCTGGGGGCTATAATTATAGAAATGTATAAACGAAACTGTCAAATAATTCCTTTGAAGACACATTTTAGTACGTATTTCAGAAAAGGAGCAATTCGTGTGATGCCAACCATCATTAATTGGAATTTCTGTGCCTTTGCTTTAATAAATTTGCTTCGGTTACTTGATCTTTTAAACTCTCCCATTAAGTGGTTTGCATTTGTTAAGGGAATGGCGTGAAGCATGCGATCTGCATGGAATTCTGCCTAAGTGCTACATTCATTGATGAAAAGAGAAGAGGTGCCCATCCTCTCATGGTACAAATATGCAAACTCCTTTCTGTGGAGAAGTGGGTGGAGAAGGAAGGCTGGAAAAAGTGACTTGGATATCTATTTCTGTAGGTCTTGGTGATGCCATTCTGTGAATAACCTGATCTCATTCACCCAAGGAACCGAGTGTGTGAGTGACTGCCATATGGCTAAAGAAGGATTTTAAGGTAAGAATGTGCTTTCGAGGGCAGGATGAAGTCGATGAACATACACTAAATCTGTGGTAAGCAGTGGCTTGGAAGCAGCTGACAACAGAGTGAAAAATACATAAGGACATGCATCACTGGCAGGAATCTTTCAACTTGAGCAGTCCAATAAGGTTTTATGGAGGGATGCTCCAGACCCTTGCCATCACAGGGTGTGTTTCCCTCATGTGGCCAGATTGGTGTAACTACCAGGTAACAAGAAGGTTCCCAAACCTCACCTATGTACTCTACGTACTTGAGTGTTGTGTTTCCAGCCAGATGAGAGGACACCAAGCAGTCCCGGCCATAGAGGGCAGCGTGCAGCTGGCACCTGCCAGCCAGCCTCAGTGGATTAGTTATATATATGAAGAAGGTGCTTCCTTCTGCCCATGTGAAGACATGATGTTGGGCTATGGGGAAAGAGGTCAGCAGGGCTGGGAAAACAATTCTATACCCCAAGAGAGGGGACAGGATCAGATCTTGGGCTGAATTCAGTTGTTGCTGTAGAACAGACCATTCAAAGGGACTGGAGGTTGCACAGTGAGGTACCTGCCAGTGGAAGTTTGCCTTTTCATGTATGTTGTTCTCATGCTTTAATGCACAAACAGAGATTGAAAAGGTATACTGTGATTCTTCCTCATTTTTCTTAGTATTATTTCAGCTACTGTGCTGGTACTGTGATAAACACAGCACAAAGCCATCACACATAGAGAATGTTAGTTTGCGTGTCCATTACTAACAACATGGTAGTGCCCAGGGGCTGGTAAGTGAGTATAAGTGAGCACAAGTAAATCTAATCATTAATGACATCAAAAATATCCTACAGATCACACCTTTAGGTAGGCACAGGCTACAGCCAATACCCGATTAGAGACAGGTGCCTAAGTATGCTAATAAGCAAGGGACACCCACCCCTGCAAAGAAATAAAAAAAAAAAAAAATCTGCTTAACTCCACCTTTGCTCAGGTGGCCTGTCCCAGCCTGAGTGCCCAGAGGAGCCTGTCTGACACCCAGGCCAGGTGGGAAGGCAGCAGTCTCCCAGGCAGCAGCATCGCTCACCTTTTAGATGTCAACCTAGTGCCCCAGGCATGCCATGCTGGTGGGAACCACAGCCAAGCTGCTGGCAAGCCCAGCCTGTGCCCATCATCTCAACTTCTCTCTGTGGGTATCATTGCAGTGAGGTCTTGGTGCATAATTGCTACAAAAAAAACAACCCACCAAAAAACCAAGGAAAAATGGTAGCAAGGCTGTGGTCTAAGGCATCTACCAAAACAGTGGGGCCTTAGGAGTTACTTCAGTCGTAAGTTGATGCTATCCCCTTCTTAAATGCAGCAACAGGCAAAACTATTCCTCAGCATCAATTTTAATGCTGTTTCTTTGAAAATGACGACTGTTGCAATTCTTTGCCCAGTTGTAAAAGGAGTACCTACTGTCCACAGTAATACATGTTGGAGGGAGGCAAGAGAAGGATTAGTGTTTTATGCCAACCCGATTCAGTAAGTGAACTCAAGTTCCCTAAATCACATGAAATCCTAGGGTAGCTCATGTACGCTAAGCTAGGATGTCCAAATACCTTGCTGGGCTGAGAGGCTTAGGCTTAGAGAATTCCTAAAGGAATCTGAAATAATTGCTGTTCCATACACTGACTGCTGTTGCGAATTAGTTATATCTTTATCTTACACTGAAAAATAGAGGAGTTTCAGCTTCAGATTTGTCCTCTGCATGTTAGAGAAGAAGATGGTTTAAATGACAACAGGGGATCTCCCTGAGATAGGAAGATATCTCAAGAACAGCCACTGGTTGATGGAGGCTTCCAGTGAGTGGAAGAAATGGCAAGTGGGCTCCCTGAAGAGAAAAAGATACAACACCTGTCAACATCTTGTTAAAATTAGGTAGATTAAGAATTTATTTTCTTCAGATGGATTTTCATATTTAAACCCATTCTGTTTGATTATCTTTTAATTCATAAGCAAATACTTTCCCCCCATAAGTCCTTTTCCTCTCCATAATCTTCCTTTCTGGCTTCTCAGAAAAAAAATAAATCACAGCATTTGAACTCCCTTGTGTCAAGTTAGGATCCTTGGATTTTAGGTACAGCATTAACCAGGAGGATATAAATTATTTGTCAATAGTGGACATAACTGGTAAAGAGTCTGGTGCTATGCTGCAACTTTTTGGATATCTGGTTCCCAGTTTCTGAAGTGAAATGCTTAACTCCTCCATGCACTGTCCCACAGTGTGGCAACGAAAGAGCTCCCCTGCTGAACTAGAAAATCAGACAGAGTTACTTACAAGAATCAGTTCAGAGTAACTCAAGAGGAACCTGTTCAAAGCTGCTTTTTTGACACCACTCTGGAGCTCCCATGCTAAACTCAAGGCCATAAAAAGACACCACCATTCTCAGCCTAAATTTGTCTCTCAGGTAGTCCTTGACACCCATTTGATCAAAGACTGGAACTGATAGCTTTCTCTTTCCTTGAAATTTGGAATTAATGAGAGAGATTTCTGTAAAAAAAAACATGAGTCCTGGGAGCAGGAGTCAAACTAATGGCTTTGTCTCTGTGCTGAAGGTCCCAAGCACAGGGCCACAGCCCTGGTGGGGCTGGTCCATCATGAAGACTCCTGCGACTGCCATGCCTTGCTGTTCTCCCCAGTGGCTCTGAGACACACCTTTGAGGGAAGAGCAGCATAACATCCACTCATAGCAACACTTACCTCCTTTTTGGGTGAGAGTGGCCAAGTCTCACTATTTCTTTGTCAGCCTTGCAAAACTGTTGGTTTGGACTCTTTCAGCAGATGTGGGCTCAGGTCCCTTGAGGATGAGGAGGTCATAAAATGATAAGGATTTGGAACAAGTGGCTTTTAATCTTTATATTAGAAGTGAATAGCAGGAGAAGCACCGTTTGACATTTTATTAAGCAGGTGCTGGAGGGTGCCCTCTGTGCTTGGCTCTTTCTTTGTGCAGAAATAACTTGTGGGAATTTTGCAGTCACAGTTGTCAGGGACAGAGTCTTATTCACCTGCTCTTGTACACCTCTGCACTTCAACATTTCCTTTTCTTCTTTTAAACAAATTGGCAACAGTACTTTAAAGGTTTCTTTCTGGCTACTATCTACTGCACGTTTTGCATCATTTGCATCATTTGAGGCTGTTTGTAGAAAACGTATTTGCAGCACTTTTGGGAATTGAAGCATGGAAGGAAAGAAAATTACATGTTTATCTTTATTTGATTTCTTAATTTGAGAAGCAGGGATAAGTTAATTAATTGACAAAGAGGTTTTCAATTTATCCCATTAGCAGTTAGGGCTGTGACTGCTGAGCAGTTAACTATTTTTGACATGTCCAGAACCTGAGAAGATTGGGTTTCGTTATGTATTGTTTTTTTCTCACTCCAGGCTAAGGTACTTTTATATTTGTTACAATATTTTTGCTAAGTAGTGAGACTGCTATTATTAGCTAATAGGGAAAGGTCTCTGCTTCCAGTAGCTTATACTGAATGATTATTTTGCTGGGAGAGTAACGAGATGATATGCTGCAGTTAATTACATAGCTCTGATTCCATACCTTCTCAATACCTGGTGGTGTTGAGACTCAGGGTTCTTGCTAGATTCTGGTAAGAGGCAGCTAAAGATCAGCTGGTAATAATTAGTAGTAGTAGTATTGCAGAATGCTAATAATACAAACAACTAATAATTAACTTTTTGTCTGGTGATTATTCTTCAGAAATCTAATCAACAAGTACTGACTCTGTTGTGCTAAGTTCTGTGCCTGAAATATCCAAGGCAACCAGGTAAGACATTTATACTTAATTCAATGTCGTCTGTGATCTGTATGCTTGGAGGATACTTTTAGTTGTAGACAAATCACTAAGTGAAAGCATCTATGAAATGCTGTGATTTTCCTTCACAGCCAAACTCTTGCTCTGGCACAATTCTCTGTACGTCCTTCAATTTCTAATCCCTTTTCCAGGCCAGCAGTGCATTACGTATGGGTTAGGGAAACTCAAAAGTAATTTTGTATTCCATTCAGATCTGAAGTAATTTAATCAAAACCTTAAAGAGTTACACCCAGACTTGGTTTGGCTCTTTATATTTAGCATAACCTAATGCTAGGGCTTTACTTACTCCTAAACTATCTGATTGAATCCTGCTGTAAATTATTCTGCTTTTAGCAGTGCATTATTTCATCTTGGGCTCATGTTTCATAACTTTCAGAATCAAAAAATAGAAGAATTTTTTCAGCTTATTTTCAAGATTCGCTTAGGTAAGCTTATGATATGCCTGCAAATTTGAAACAACAATACGTATCTTGAGGGGTAGAAGGACATCACTGACCTTTGATGTTTCCCCGATCACAAAGGGAATATATTGCATATCTTAAATCCTCTCTGACACAAACGGGAGTAAAGGATAATTTGGGCTGGAAGGGGCCTAAGGAGGCCTTTAGCCCAAACTCATGCTCACTTCAGGTTCAGAACAGATTGCCCAGGGCTAAACCCACATTGTGGACTTCAAAACCTCCAGGGACAGAGGCTGTACGGCCTCTCTGGGCAGTTTGCTCCAGTGCTTTGTTGTTCTCATGGGGAAACATTTCTTCTGTCCAGTCTGAATCTCCAAGGTTTCACCTTATGTCCATTGCCTCTCAGCCTCCAAACACGCACCATTGGGAAGAGTCTGGCTCCATCTCCCTGATAAGAGCCTCATAGGTTCTGGGGACTTCTGTGTGGTTACCTCAAAGTGATTCTCCCTCTAGGTGAACAAGCCCTGGTCCCTCTGCCTCTCCTCATAGGTAACATACTCCAGCCCCAACCATCATGGTGGCCCTCCCCTGGCCTCACTCCAGTTTGTTGGTGCCTTTCCCATACTGGGGAGCCCCAAACTGGACACATTGCTCTAGATGTGGTTTAACATGTGCTGAGTAAAGGGAATAATCACTTTCCTTGATTTGCTGGCTACGCTCCTGCTGACACAGCTCAGGGCACTGATGGCCTTCATTGCTGCCAGGGCTCGCTGTTGGCCCAAGCTCAGCTTGCTGCCCACCAGCACTCCCAGGACCTCCTCTGCAGAGCTGCTCCCCAGCCTGCCTTGTTGCAAGGGTTTCTTCCTCCCGCGGGCACGGCATTGCATTTTTCCTTGTTGAATTTCATAAGGCTCCTGTTGGCTCATTATTGGAACTTGACCTCAGGCGGGGCTGGAAGTATAGTGGGAAACAATTGAAAGGGTACAATTGAATTGAGAGGTTGCTCTTGAATCATTCAGGACAGAAATTTAAATACATTAAAGAGAGGAAGAATGTGCAAAGCTATTCCAATGAATCCTTGAAATACAGAGACAGAGTCTTTCATCAAGCTGTGTGTGGTGCTAAGCGTAGTGTAAAACCTGCTGCTGTAGAAGCAGAGCCCACAACCACGTGACCAGGAAAAAATTCATTAGTTGTCACAGCATGGAGCTCCATATCTAGCAGCAGGTAGCTACAGAAACCAAACAAAAAAAGGAGGTGAAAGGAGGTGCTGTGTATGGGACAGGCCTTTGCAAAGGTGGGAGCGTGTGCCTACAAAATCCCATACCTGTAACAGCAATTCATTAAAATCAAGCAAAACAGGTGGAGACACTTACTTTAGGTCCTGAATATAAACAAAGTTACACAGGCATAACTTCATTGTTCTCCTCACCCGCTAAGTTAAGCCTTTTTTTTTGAGAGTTATTTAGGATTAAGGAAGGACGTGAATTTAAAGTGAAATAGCTATTCTAATTTTTCATGTAAACAAGCTCTTATTTGATTCTTCTCTGTAATTATTCAGTAGGAAGAAAATCAAAGACTGTATTCCCTATCAAAAACCTTTATTAAGTGTTTGGCCCAAATGACTTGATTGTATCATTTTAATGAATACAGAAAAAAACTAATCAGCACAAAAATTCATTAATTATAACATGGCAGAAAGCCACTGAAATAGGCAACAATGGTTCTTTAACAGACAGATAATTACTCAGAAAGGCTATTTCAAAGCCATCTTACAAATTTATCCAATGTGTGGGCAACAGATTCACCAGGGGTTCATAAAAGTCCTCTCCGTGCTTTACATACACTCCCACATATTTCAGCAGGAGCCACCCTGCTAAGGCTGTCATATTATACAGTAGTCCATGTACACGAAAGGCAGAAGAATTTACTGCAAAAAAACATGATCCTGATTTTAGGATCCATCTCTCTTTTCATAAGCACAACTTGATCAAAATTGAAAACTTTGTGAAAAAAGGTATTGTACATAAAAGAAAGCCAAAAAGATTCTGAAAATGGATACAGTTTAAAGCCACATCAGTGCTACCAGCTCCTGCAGTCCTCACAAGTGAGGACTGAGGTATAGGTCTGTGTGGATGACATATTTTAGATCTGCAGCACTCAGACCACTATGTGTTTTTCTTGAGTGCAGTTCCTTTCTTGGGCCATTTGTTCCAATAAATGGACAGCAATCAACTTCTGAACCAGAATCCCAAACAATAGGTAATACCAATTGCCTGCAATCTTAAAAGCCACTCCCAGCTGCTCAGACAAGAGAAATCCTGAAGAAGAAAACTGGGACCAAGTGTCAGGCAAAACATCCTGAAGAATGAAGTGATTCAAAGTGCATGTTGGCTTCTTGCAGAAAATGGGAAAGCCGCACTAATTTGTTGTCTTTAAATCTTATCCGATCAAAACATAGTAGCAGGACTGTCATGTCCAAAAAATCAGGACATGAGGTTTAGAAATTAAGAGAAAATATTTTTTCTTAAAAAACCTCCAAGTAGCAGGATCATTTTATTCACCTTCATATTTCTGTGTGGTGTTTTTTGGGGGTTTTTTTTTTGAGATTTCTGATACCAAGCTTTTATCTTCAAGCAGTTAGGCTAGAAACTAAGTTACTGGTTTTTTCACATAAATGCTGAGAATCACTATCAGTGCTGACACTGTCTGGGAAGCATCAGATGGAGGACGACCTGGGCTAAGCCTGAGAGAGGCTGGAATGCTAAGAATGTAGGGGACACCCCTGCGCTGGTGTGTGTCTGCAAGATGGTTTCCATGGGCCAGGTCTCCAGATGGTCTAAAGTGGGTTAATTCTGAAGAAGTCAATGGAGCTGTGTTGATTCACACCATCTGGGTATTTGGCTAAATCATTCCCTGGCAGAGTTACAGAGCTATAAAGGTGCCAGCGCTCTTCCACCGTCACTCTTTGTGGGTTGATTCTATATTTGCTGAAAGAAAACAATAATTGCGGCACTGATATTTGCTTGACAGATAATACTCATGGCAACAATCTCTCAGGCATTTATTGTGTACACAGTTATTGAGAACACTGACAGTTTTCCTTTACTTGATGATATAATAAAATGCTACAATTAGTAAAAAATGTACTCAGCATTCAAAATATAGTTGTCCAGTGATATTCTTTGTTCTTGTGATTGACAGGTTTTAGTGGAGAAGGATGAATTTACTTAAGTGATATTTGCATATGTTTTTCAATTGATGCTGATTGATTTGAAGTAGCCAAAGGCAACATGATTTCTAGGTTTTCTTTTCCCTACTAGAACCACTTACATTTGTTTTGACATTTCCCATTAATCCATGTAATCTACTGAGTAAATTGCTATTTATTTCGTCATGGATAGGTGCATTTCCTGTGACGAACAAATGCTTGGTCATTTGTTCCAGCCTTATATCACTGAAAGGAACCAATGCATGCTTTGCTGGCTTTAAGATCACAAGAACGGGAAGTAAGGTCAGTTTTCTAAGCGGAAGGAGGCTGTACCAGCACTGTGACATTCACACTTACAAGGTTGCTTTTCTAATTTTGTTACAGTCAAGTACTGTGACAGTGCAGTGGTATCTAACGGAGTGAATAGTAGGGAGAGGACAATGTTTGTGCTATGGAGACAGAAATGGTAGAAGGAATCCCCAAAGGATCAGTGGGGGAGATAAAGACACACAAGACCCTGGTAACTCTTCCCTGTTACTGCCTAGCAGAATATTCAGCAGGGTTTCATTGCTTCATTTACTATAAGCCACTTGCCATAAAGCATTAAATTACCACATAAGTCTTTTGATAGATAGATAGATAGACAGATAGATAGATAGATAGATAGATAGATAGATAGATAGATAATAAATGCATGGAAACTATTATCAGCATGAGCTCAGGGTGCTTGCTGAGGCACATCCTCATCAGATATTAAACCTGAGTGAGAACTCAGCTCTGAGGCTTTAAACTCATATAAATCATTAAAGTTCCCCAGTATATGTGACATCACCCCTTACCTCAGCACCCTGGGAGGTCAGAGTGCAAAGGGTGGATAGGTTTGCTTCTGAATTGAAGCAAGAGAAAAGCATTAAGAAACTGCTGTTTGCTGCAGATAAATTACTGCTAATCCTGAAATTGCAGAATGCAGAAGGGGAAAGGGAGTCCTGGAGGTTATCTGGTCCAAACCCTGGCTCAAAGCAGGTCCATTGAAATCAAATTGCTCAGGATCTTGTCCAGTCAAATTCTGAGTATCTCTGTTGATGAAGATGCTATACCCTCTCTGATCAAACTGGCCCAATGTTTGACTGCCAAATCCCACTGGGTCAATTTTTTTCTCCTAGCTTCTAAGTTGAATTTTCTGTGTTGCAATTTGTGCTCTTTCTTCTCATCCTGTCTTTGGGAAGAGTCTGGCTCTGCCTTCTCTGTACACTTCTGCTAGGCAGCTGAAGATGGTAAGAAGATTCATCTTTAGCAGTTTCTTCATAAAGATTGCGTAAACTCAGCTGTCAGCCACTCCATGTGCTTCTGAGTCCTGCTAAGGTCCAGGAAAGAGAAGTAAAGCACAAGGACTCTTCCTTGCTTTTCCCTCTTCTGTTCCTGGGTGCTCAAATCAGTTATTGGTGCTGATGCTGTAAGTCAGGGGTAATGAGGAACAGAGGGACAACTCAGGCAAGTATGGTCTGGGAGGCTGCTGAGGCCCCTGTCTGTGAAAGAAGGGGCCTCAGCAAGGCCTTGCAAGAAATCAAATTGCAAGCCCAGGCTTAACAGGAAGCAACTAATTAGGGAGTACTACATACAAGGGTCATGCTGATTTGGGCCAGAGCCTCAGCTCAGTCGCACACATAGGCCTTTGAGAAAACAGCTGGTTCCTTCACTGTAAGACTTCTCTGCAGCCCAGCAGATACTGACAAAAATTTTGACCACGCAGCACAGCATGTGCAGATGCTGTTTATGTTCAGCATAGGTATTTTTAGAATAATTTAAATACAGTTTTAAAAGATGTTATTGTAACTCTTGCTTGTATTCCTCCACCTGCAAGTCCATACTGAGATGTACGAAGTGTGCAATGTGCAGTGATGGTACAAGGACTCCGTCAGTGCACCTCTGACAAGGTTGGATTCAATGAGGCAGGCTGTCTTCACAAATAAGCATGCCATGCATGCCCATCCAGCACAGCAAACCTTTCTTCCACTCACTGCATGACTGTGTTATTAAATGCAGAATATCTGATGGTGTAAAATGAGTTTAGCTTCAGAGGTGGAGTTTCGATTCTACCAAACTCATTCCCACTCCTTAAACAACCATAAGCTGGACTGGGATGAGGGTGATGGAGAGGACTGAGCAGTGTCTCAGTTCCTCTCTGCCTTTTCCCCAACCCTGCACAGCCAGGTCTGCAGGATGGGAACTGCCCACCCTGTCCTTTAAGACATGTTGGGGTGACTCCATTCCCTCCCCAGCCAAGTATACACAGATTGCGTGGTTAACGCTCTTTCCCGGTACTCACACTAACTGCTCTGATAAAGCCATACTCAGCAGCTTTCTGGGGGCTTGTCTACTTGTAAAAATCCAATGAACAGCTAAGAGGACACAGCAATTTCTCGCGCCTGTCGATCTGTTATTCCGTTGCCAATGCACAGCGTGTCACAGCAGCATTTGCAATAGTAGGAAGTAAACTCTGGTTAATCTCTGTAAAGCCCAGAAATAGTTCTCCAATCATCCCAATTTAACGGGTGATTCTCCTGCAAGGATAGCAATGTCTACAAACATAAGGTAGCTGTGGATTCAACAGAATACTAACTGAGATACAGGGGCTTTCATGGCGTGATCTAGTGAATCATAAAGATATGCATGGACAAGCGGTTTTTAAATTTCAGTTTAAACATCAAATTGCCGTGCAACATCAACATAACTTTGTCACAATGTTTAGTGGGAAACACTTAGAGCAAAATATTACCCTCTCAGCCAAATATGTGTCAGAGAGCGATATTCATGTCTTTTGGTGTGGCTGTAGATACAAACTGGAGCTAAGAAAAAAAAAATACATTTTTAATATAAGTATTTATTTTATGTTGATTTTTTAATAAAATATTTGATGACAGCCCCAGAGTACAAATATCATTATTTACTACAGAATTTAATTAAAATATGCCTATTTTTGGTAACTCCCCTCTCCCATCTGTCCTGAAATACCAGTACTACAGTATACAGGCAAAATGAATAAGGAAACACAATTCTGAAGTCTACATTTATTGTATGTATGCTTTGAAGTCCTGTTTGTGGGCCAAATTCTAAAACATATAGATGTGGTCTCTGTGGATGAGGAGTTTGTCCTGTGGGTTATGATAAGCTAGTAGTATGAGACTTGTATCTCTCATTGCTGCCTTTTTTCTCCCATGGGACATGGCTGGTTGATTGGCATAGTCATCAGAGTCTTATTATTAGGATCCATTAAGCTTTGGGTCAGCATCGAGGTGACCATGGGTCTGCAGAGGATTCCCTTAGTGGGAGCTGAAACTCCTGGTGGACCCATGTGTTGTGAAGGCAGGCAGAGGAAGGGAGAGCTGTGCACATGCTGTCAGCATTGGATGCCCAAAAGGAGAAAAATACATATTTCACTGATGAGATGGTGGAATTTTCTGGCTTTTGGAACAGGTGTGGCCCTCTCAGTGAGCAAACCTGTTACAGCAATAATCTGGATGAGTTCTACCCTGATGTCTTTAAAGAGAACTGCTGGCCAGAAATGCTTGTTATACAGAATGCCAGCCAGGATATTCTGCCCTTCAAAACAATCCTGCACCGGCAGAGCTGGTGCCCAGGAAGATGCATACTGGTAGTTCCTGAATTTTTTTAGATATGCCATCGTCTCTTTTGTTTTGGTGCAAAAAAGACCTGTCTGTGAGAGGAGAGCAGAGTCCACAGGTTTCGGTTTCCACAGCTGTCATTTCCTTCATTCAAGGCACTGATTTAAGGCAAGCGTGGATCTGAGCTAAACAAGAGCCCCAATGGTCTGATTCTCATAAATGTTTAAGGACACTTTGTACCATTCTGTCAGTTTAAAAGGGCCTTGTAGACTTAGGAAAGTATTTTTGCATTCACTGCAATGCTTCTGGTAATACTTGTATGGAGTAAAGCAGCATTCATATAAATAAGAGTCAAGACCTAAAACACAGTCTTTCAAAATTTCTACAGAGAGCGAGCAGAATTACTTAATGATCCCATCCCACAAGATAATCCCACGACTATGCAATTACCTTACTGCTTACTGTAAAAAATGCTACCATAGTTGTAGCAAAAATTATTAAGTCAAAGAATAAGTAAAGTATATTAGCATGAATAGTCATTAGTATATGTGTCTGGTACAAAGGTTGGCTTGAGCTTGGCTTCACCTTTACTCGGTTTACAGATTATGGGATTTTCTCCTACATTTTTAGGAAGAAGCAGTAAACAACAAGGGTGAAAGCTGTAAAGCTACTCAATCTTTTTGAATAAAGGTACCGCACACACTGGAAGAATCAAATCCCTAGTTACAACCCTATTTTGTGCTTCCACCTTTTGAGGACATGTCCTCTGCACTGAGGACACAGAGATTTTTTTGCTAAGGAATGGCAGGAAAACCTCACTCACCTATTATCGACAGTAAGTCAACGATATGGTTTGACTGGTAGGATTCTCACAAAAATATTGGCTGTCAGTTGAGAAATATGTGCTAGAAACTGTGCTAGCAAAAACCGTTTTCACCACCACAGGCTTGATTCATGTTCCTTCAGGGACATGGTATGAGAAGGGATATACAAGGAAGGGGATAAAAAAGGAGTGCAAATTTGGCATATATCCCTTTCAGGTTTCCTTTATATTGCCAAAACAGAGTAAGAAGTAGTCCAAGGAGTATTTACAAGATATTTACAAGAATAAATACTCTAGTATTTACAAGATCTGCGAATGCTGTTCTCTCTCCCTGGCCTCTGCAGACCTTGCAGAGAGGGAGGTAACCCCTCTGGTGTCCCCTCAAAGACTAGTGCCCACCCTGACCTGCCCCCTGTAGCAGCCTGTTTCTTCCATGGACATTGAGCAGGAGCTGGGGACCATTAGCCTTGGCAGGGTGACGATGCCTGCCACGAGTCCCCCATAACATGAGCAAATCCCAGAGCATAGAATCAAGAGGCGAGAGAATCAGACTGGAGATCCAAATTCCAGTCATGCTCCCAGTCCAAATTAACCGTAGCGGCCACTGCACAGATGTAATAATTGAAGAATAGGCTGCATAAATATAAAGGGGTATGATTTTTATATTTGCCATTTTAAAAAGCAGGTGATAGTCACACAGCGAGGAAAATGCTGCATTTTATGAGTCATCAGCCCCCTTTATGAGATACGTTTTGGACTGTATATCATGGTATTGTGAGGGAAAGTATTTCAATAAGATTAATTAGCTGATGTTTGTAAAACATTTTGAATCCGGGAAGCACTGTATAAATGTGAGCTACTATTGTTGTTATTTATTATAAGGGAGATGCAAATCCTCTCTAAATGTTGACTAAAACCTTGCAATTTTTATGGTCACAACTTTGTCAAAAAGATTTTTATCTTCCTAGCAGCAATGTGCTCCCAAAGATGTTGAGCCTTAAATCAACAGCTGTTATACCTCAAGCAAGTTATGAATTTTCCTTGATTTACAGCAGTTGGGTTTTTTTAATTTTTCTTTTGAGGGGTGGGGGAGGGAGCAGTGTGTGCTTTTGTAAACATGTAACATAAGGCTAAGAGGTCCTCAGAGGAAAACCACATCCACCCCCATCGAGGCTGTTAAATCTACATTGAGTCACTCGGCGAATGACCTGGTTTTCATCACACAGAGGAGACAGCAATTCCCACTGAACACACACCCTTAACAGCATCACTTATTTTCTTGTCTGGGTCTGGCTGCAGGATCCTCCGTTTAGATACCAGCTAGGTTGGTTTTGATTTGGTTTTGTCTCTTTGTAGATACCTGTTTGTTTGCTTTAAATCCTGGTCCATCATATAGTGAGAGCTGTGCAAATACCGAGGCAGCCTGAGTTATTCAGTGGAGACCCTGGAGGGGAAAAGGACCTCTCTCCCACCTTCCCCAAAGCCCTGCTAATTATCTCACATTGTAAGAATTCCTAAGAGAAACCCTAAGGAGAGTTGTCAGCAGCATTTTTATACCCTCTTAACCTGATGCAGACAGCAACACATGTGCCAACCAAGGACTAACTACCTTGGGCTTGAATACAAACAGGATTAGGACCCTCCTTCTTCCAGATTCCCTTTCAGACTGCCAGCATAAGCAATATGTTGACTGGAAGCTGAGGCCACTTGTGTGAACAAAAGCTATTCTCTCCAGCAATACTATTGAAAAAGCATCTGGAAGAAGCAGAGGATGAAATTTGTGGTATTCATCCATTAAGATCACTTGGAGAGGAGTTCTGGGAAACCCTGCCTCTCCTGTAGCCTCTCCAGCACTCCTGGAGTGTTGCACATTTTCCACACGTATGCATACAACCTACCTTTGCAATTATGCACTTTGGTCAGGGAAGTTTGAAAATACCTGCTTTTGATGCACCTGGCATTGTTTTGAAGGGAAGAAGGTGTGGATCACACCTTCTCTTCTATCCTGGCCCAGCACATCACAGATCCTGTGGTAGGTCTGGGTTCAAAGCCTCAGTTGCCTTAAAGGCCTTGCTGAGACTTCAGGAGACGGGCAGCCGCCTTGCAGCAAGGTCAGCGCTGGGGAGGAAGGACCCGGAGGCATCCAGCCATGGCTGCCAGCTGCTGTCATGTGGCCCCAGCCTGCCCCTTGCCTCCATCCCTGTTCTTGACAGTCCTGCTTCCCACGGTGTGGCTCTGGGCTTCCTAGCAGAAGCCCTTACCTGAATAAGCAGGTTCTGTGGTATTTGAATGCTCTAACTAGTCTTGAAATGCTTTGCTTCATCTGTGAAAGGCCACTCTGAACAAAGGGGATAGTGCAACCAACTGACCTTCTCCCCTTATCTATTCAGTCATAAATGATGACTCCTGACTAAAATATATGTTCGGTACTTTTTCCCTCTGTTACTGCTGAAGAGCCACCATTGCTGGGGAAGCACAAGCCAGGTTCTCTCCGGTTTGTGCTTCATCAGCAGGGAAACTGCCCGAGTTCAGGCTGCAGCGGGATTATTGCTGCTGATGTGTGAAGTCGGATGCACCGAGTCAGCTTCCTGCTCCCAGATCCACTTTGCAGGATTGCCCATTAGCAGAAGATAACTTCTCTTTGGGACTGCAGCAGATTTGAGCTGACAGTTGTCAACACGCGGGATGTGAATGTGGAGCCTTTATGGTAGAAATTCTAAAAAGTTACTTTTAAAACTAGAAAATGCACTTTAAGCAGTGACACATGATGCTTCAGTGACAGGTAAGGTTTTCAGATCATAACTTGCTTCTAATAAAATACTTTTTTGTATGTTATCCCATTACATGAATGATGTTTATATCATCACTCAGAGCATTGCCGTGACCTCATATTTACAAAGTAATCCCTGTGCTTTATTTACGCAGTTCAGAATGATTTTACGTGTTTAGTTAAAATTTCCACTTAAGCCTGAAAGTAAATGTTTGAGATATCTAAGCATGAGTTTGTTGTTCAGACTCTACTTTACTCTCAGTACTGAGCACAGAGCCCTCTTCATGTTTTTAAACTGAACCACATTGTCAGCTGGGTGAGGGGAAGAGTAATGAAAACTTTGCTGCTAAACAGGGATTGGCACTGCTCACCAGCTTTTAATTCATGTAAGTGCTAAGGAATTGTCACAAATTTATATGTAACCACTTAGTAATAAACAGAAAACAGGAAAAGAAGAAAGTATTACCATATAACTTGAAATTGCCACGTATCTAGGAAATAACAGTTAATACCTCCTTTTTTGCAAATAACTATGTGAACAAGTGTTCTGGATAGGTGCTCAGGGTATGCTACTATAAAAAGTTTAAAACCCCAAAGTCTACAGAAGACCTCATGAGGAACAGGTCACAATGTGGAGTTAGCTGGTAAGGACATGTGGAGGACAGGGGAGTCCAAATGTGATGTATCTTACCTCACATGGCTCTTCCATTCATTACTTTTCTTAAAAGCAGACAGACTCCTCTGCATTTTATAGCCCAGTGAGCGGAGCCTCCAGACAAGCCGTGGGAAACAGAGGGTCAACCTTCTTTACTTTCCAAGGGATTCAAAGCCACATCTCCATATGCAAGGAGAGAATGTTATGTTATCATTTATGTTGGGAGATACGGATCTGAATCTTTCTCAGGAAAATACCTGTTTTAGCAAAGCTTTTAGCATTACAGTTTTGAATTCAAGCACATACATGGGCTGCACTTAAATTCCCTTTTGGATAGCCAGGCCAGAGTTCTACAGGCACAGAGATGACAACGTTGCTAAGCCGACAGTACCAATATCATGACAAATCTATGGTTTTGACCTTCGTGTAGTTGTCTTACCTCCTTTGACATCAACACCTCTTCTGAAAGAGCTGTTGAAGAGAAATAACTTTTGGACTTGTCATGTGAGAAGAAACATAACTATGCAGGGAGAGCTTTTGACAAGTAATTGTGATGTCCCTCTTCAGTCTCCTCACACCCTCTTCTCTCACCCCACACGTTATAGAGTTGTTTTATAGATTTTATACATTTTTTTCTTTCATGACTAAAATCTTTTAGATAATTTTAATAGAAACTAAGGCATTTCTTAAGTGTAAAAGAAACAGTTTAGCACCTTTTAATTGTGTCTACAGATTTGAAGAAAGATGAGCAACCTTTCTGTAATCCTGTCAGTCCTGTAGAGCATGCCTTTCTCCGTATCCTTAGTCTTAGAGATCTGTAAGGAATAGTTAGGATAACCCTGGATAGATTTAAGCCTTTTGTAAAAGTTTATTCTCCCAGACACTACCCTTATTTATTTATTTATATATTTTAAAATTTCAAAAGCAATGGACTTGTTATAGTCAAGTATAATTCTTCCAAGCTAAACCAGACTAATATTTTACAAACAATGTAGCATAGTGTGGAAAGAAGAGAAATAAATAAATCAGCTGGTGAACCATTATCATTCACTTTACATAGTAAAAAAACAACTATAGCTGTCATTTTCTAACTTTTATTGAAAATAAATTGAAAAAGTATATCATTCTTAAACCTAGCAAAGAATCAGAGAACTGCCTAATATTCTGTGATGCACATTACTTGTGTAATATATATTACAAAGGGAAAAAAAATGAAGTAGTGAGATGGTTTAAAGTTGTTAAAGTGGCTTATCATATCCCAGAACCATAAAAGACTCATTTGAAGGAGAGAGAGAATAAAGGAGGAGAAAAAAATCAAGTAAGAGTAAACAAAGTAAATAGCAATGGTTTCTATCTTCCTACTCTGCTTTGCAGACACTGTATCAAGCAGTGAAAAGGGTAGGTGGGTGTGGGTGTTGTAAAAGTCCAATACTGGAATTGGCTCAAAATGTTGGATTTCTGAAATAGTTTATATCCCTGAAGTATTATTTTTCAAGGATACCAACATAATTACATAGACTTTTCTTCTGAAAAGCAAAAGAAACTTTCTGTCTGTTTTCTTGCAGTTCTGTGGATTGGAGTCACAAAAGCAAAGCAAAGAGTAAGCCCCCACACTTTGTCAGCGTGTTCAGAGGCACGTGAAGCTTTGGTGGCCCAGGTGAATGAGCAGGGTTGTGCTCCACAGGATGCCATCCCTTTTCCAAACGCTTGACCTGTGAGTCAGTTGTGCTGAGGACAGTTTTGATCTTCACCCTCCATTGACCAGACTAAACATTGAGCAGGGTCAACTCCTTGTATGTTTCAGTGAGTTCACCTGCATGGTTCTTGCTTGTCCTCCTATAACCAGACCAAGCCCACAAAACTAATTCCCAGGACAATATAACTACTACCAGTTTACAGTAAGTCTCCTTCAACTCACAAAGTTTTGGACCAAGAAACTTTGGATGCAGAAAGACTTCTTGATTAGTGTCACTTCTCCCTTCTATCACTCAGGGGTGGTTCAGCCCAGTTGCTGGAACTGTGTGCCTCATTATTACTGAAATCTCTAAGAATTGCATAATCGCTATTTTGGATTGCAAAAACAGCTCAGTTGAGAAGTTCTGCATCTTAAATGCTTCAGACAGCCCTTTCCAGAGGATGATCAATGGCCAGCTGATGTGTGGGGTGCTGACAGCTAATGAAACACGCAGCGATGAGAAACCTGCTCACAGAGATAAAGGGTATTTTATGCAATTTAGTCATACATTAAAAAAACTGTCCAGTTTCCTCAGAGCAGTTGCTGATCACACATTAATTATCTTTTAGAAAAGACCATTACCAGAGGCTAATAAGGTCTAACCCTGTTGAGGGGAAAATACTTGTCCTGTAAAATATTTTTCGATAGTCAACATATAATAGCTTTCTTCAGAAAAATATAGCAGATGCCATGTTTAGCAGGAAGTAACGAGTTACACAGTGTTCAGCTCCTTCAGAGGACCTCAGGAAACACAGGACACAAATTACATTCTCATTTATAGTATCCTAATTGTGTCACTTTACATGGAGAAATAAACAAAGCCTTCTTCATGTAATATACCTGACAAGCATCTATTATAGCATCCTCCAGAAGCAATTTCCAGTAAGATGTATTCTCATGCTCAGTCTTATTAAAAAGTTAAGGAAATTGGAGAGTGTATTGGACAGATAAAATTAGAAAATTAATGGAAATGGATAATCCACTCAGATATTCAGAAAAAGAGTATGAAGGACCAAATACAAAGGCAGAGGAGAAGATACACTTCAATTCATGAAGAGAAAAGTGAATGGCACTACTTTCTTTTTCGTTGCTATTCTTTTTCGTTACTATTATTAACTTACATACATGCATACAGTAGCTCCAAGAATTCCTGACCAAGACTGGAACCATTTTATGTTAGATCCTTTATATATATTAAATCTGACATGGTCTGACTCTCTCTTCTTCTCCCTCCTCCCTGAAAATATCCATTTGTACTTTCAACTCAGAGTAAGAAGCACATAAATTGTAACTGAATGCTAAATACAATTATCATTACAACAATTCTGCTTTGCCCATAGAGAGCTTCATGGTGTCACGTAATGTGAATCATTTCCTGGTATGTGAAGAGAGACATATAATAATTTTGTTTTCACTTTAAATTGCCCGCTGTTTCCTGCAGCAGTCTTGCGAAAATGCATGAAATAGTTCATACTTTTGCTCAATTCCTTTTAAATACAAGATTTAAGTGTATGTGAGATGGGTGCATCTGTGCACACTATAAATGTCATTATATGAACTTCTGTGCATGACTGCTCATTTTGGAGCCACTGGCAAAGCTCAAATTGATTTTGAACCTTTCATCTGCCTTAGGAATACATATTAACACGAAGGACAAATCTGCAACTTAATATTGTGGCTACTGTGTAAGTGACAAGTCTTACATCAGCTGCAAACTGTAGCGTTTGGGATTATTGTCAACAGAACCTGTCCAAAAGAATGCTTTTTTCCCATCATTTTGAGCATATTCTCCCTGAAAAGATATTTTTTACATAATTTCCTTAATGATTTTTTATTGACCAAGAAGTCATTTGCAAGAAATTATTTTCAATATTTGGCACTGGGTAAAATGTTCTTTTAGATGATGATTATTATATTTAGCCTCAGTTTGGGGAGGTAGTACATGAAGATAACAATAAAATAAATGGCAGTCTGTGGTATGCCTTAGATGTGGCATTGATTATGCGGCTGTGACTTTCCCATTGTGCCCTGTTCCTGGCACCTAGTCAAGCTCCTGACAATAATGATTCAGGTTCTCATTCTTACTGAGCATCCCCTTCTATTTCTGTAAAAAGGCTTTTGGCTCAGCTGGCTCCTAAACAGGTGTATCCCTTTTTTCTGTACTTCATTAGGCGCCTTGCCAAGGAGAGAAAGGCTGGTTCAACTTTCCTGTCAAATGGTCTCTTTTGAAGTGGCACCTTTAAAGTGAGATCTGGTATTTTGCTGGTATGTCTGGGCTCAAGTTTGGGAGACAACACAGTATTCTTGCTTATCCCAAAAATAAAACTCTTAAGCTTTAGTGATGACACTGGACCACAGCTCTTTGTTCCTGCACATCTCACTGAAAAATATATCTATCATGATGTTTCAGATATTTACAGTAACAGTTGCCAATATATGACCACAGATAAACAGATCTGTCATGGTTCTATTAAGGTAGAATTATTCATATGGAAAAAGCTTTTCAGGAGATCTATTCTGACAGTTTTTAATTGGGAAACATTTCCTTTGGAGAAAAGGGTGCTTGAGCCCATGCGGAAGTTGAAAGAACGAGTTCTTTGTGTAAATAAGGTTATCTGACGTGTTTAGGTTCTACACCTTTTGGCTGGAGCCCTCCACAAAACCTGCTGAGATGTTCCTGCTCTGGGGAGCTACCACAGGCCCTGCACCTTTCTGTGTGCACCCCAGGAATTATATCCTGTAGTGCCATTCCTCGCAGCCAACAAAGCTCGTTTTCTTGAGCAACGAAGCCTTGTCTGTCCTCTGTTTTGATTCCATCAGGGTGGTTTCCCAAGATATTTAGGATTCCTTCTGATTCGTGGACTTACCAGCGGACAAAAGGCCATCTCGCTCTATTTTCATCCCTTCCAGGATATTTTTAATATCGGGGGCCTAAGGACAAATGTTCTGCATTGAAAATCTCCAGCTTCTAAACTGGTTGCAAGTTGGCGTGTGGGGAATTTTACACTTGGATAGACCACAGCTAAATCTGATAAATACTAAGCCTGAGCCAGCTACAAGGTGTAGCTAGACCATTCCATGTGAAATGAATAGCAGCTATGTGGGTAATTCTGTAGCTCGTTTTAATTAGATAGTATGGGTGCAAGTGTTGACATTGTTGAATGGATAGATAATAAAAAAAACAACAAACCACAACCAGTTTATTCTTACTTCTTTTTAGATCGTTAAATCTCTACTGCAGCTATCATGGGCCAAAGCTACACGTTCAGTACATCTCATAAGATTTTGATAATTACTTCCTAAGCTAAAGCTAGGCCTCCTTTGCACACTTGATCATAGTCTCAGCCTACGTTTGTGCTCTTGCCTGCCTGTTTTCCACCCAGCCAGCAATCTCTGCTTTGTTCCCCTCACCTTGGACTCAAACCAGCTCGGGAAACGAGATCTCTGGTACTTTTGCCATAGGACTTGTGCAGCACATGAACGGCTGCTTCCAGCAAAGCTGCGGGAGCCTGGCTTGTCACCCTGTGCTCCAACCCTTCGGTGACCAACTCTGTGGTTGTGGTTGTGATTGACCCCCCTGGGGCATGGTGGGGAGAAGCAGGCCCCGGACAGGTGGGGGTCTCAGCTGGGATGCAGGAGCTGGCAGTGGTCGCTGCCTGGCAGCGGGGCTGGGGCTTACAAGCTCCAGCTGTGGAGCCTGCTGGTGTCCAAATTTGGGCTCAAGACCAGAGACCAGGAGGCTTCCTCGGCTACCACCCTCAGCCTGGGCCAAACAGGCTGTGTAGGTATATCCCACCCATCTGAATGCACACGTGGTTGTGCCACCGTAACACCTGCACTATTATAGCCTACCCTAGACTTCTACTATACAGGCTTAAAAATTAATAATTTAAGGAAAACAAAGGAAAAATTAATTTAAGGAGCTCTTGATGATGCCAGCTAATGTGGCCATCTATCCAGAAAAAGAAGATTATATACGCAAGTTACAAAGAATGTTTGCAAACATTATCGTTAATGTGCACACCTTATCAACATACATTGATTTTAAACGCATCCTTTAATTTAAATAGCTTTGATTTTCTGTCTGGAAGACAAAAGAGAACATTAATAGCCATCGCTTACTGAGTTTAGAGCTCTACATTAGCTCCTCTAAAATGATCTCCTGTGTTATGCTTTAACTATTAATATTTAAAAGAATATTAAAAATGCTGGAAACCTGAGTCAGGGAGACACTATATAAATAAATTGCATATTTGATATTAATTCACCCTGTTACTTCCTATCATCCTCTATAAAATTGTGTATGTCTTGCAAAGCTACCAACAACAATCTCTGTGTGCCAGTTTATTACCTGTATAGATATCATTATTCCTCTGTGACAGCAAAGTCAAATTCAAGGCATTTTTCATAAACTAGGAAAAATTACCTTTTCAGTGACATATGACACAACCTTCAACTACTAAATGAATCCAAGAAAAATTCTCCTTTGGGAAAAGACCTTGCACATGATTTGTCAGCCTTAAAAATGTTTTTTGAGAAAGTTAATTCTGAGAGGCTTTACAACTGAGCAGTGTTTTCTGCCTATATTTAAACTGTCCTCTGCTGTGATGCATTTCAGAATCAAAACTACAGCAAAAAAATTTGCTTTGCTATATTTTAGCTGTACAAAGACTGTTAGGCCCTCATGGTGAGATCTGAGACTTTATTGGAAATCTCATATAAAAATCTTATTTGTAAATGTCACGTCATGATTTTCAGCACCGAGGCGTTCCGGGAGATTGATGCTGCGATGAGGAGCCCGAGGAACGGAGACTAAAACCGAGGTGAGATGTCTGGGGATTGACAGGGGAGTTAAAGTAGGATGAAGTGGTTGAAGCAAAAAGCATCAGCTTTGGGGAGGACAAAAGGGTATTCATAAAAAGAGCACACTCCTTTCAACATCTCACCCAGATTTAACCTTCTTCCTGCTGCTGATAAAGATGTGTCTGTAAAGCCCATTGGCACCTGGACTCCCTAGTGCCGGTCCATAGATGGGATGATAACCTACAGATGCTACTACTGCCCTCAGTTACTGGGATGGGGTGAACACATTCTGCCTGCCCACAGCTCAGGGAGGGTTAATGAATGGCTTAATTACTTCCCCCAGCTGAGATCAAGCTGCAGATTTGAACCAGCTGCTGTAAGAGAGGGCCGCCTGGGCATTGTGGGGCAGCAGGTGGTGAGGCTGCAGGCTGTCCTGCAGAGGCTTCAGAGATACAGGCTGACAGGAATGGTGGAAAAAGCAACATGGAGAGGAAAACTGCCAAGCAGGAAGCAGAAGGAAGAGGGAGAGATAGGGAAGCATGGTCTTCTATGGCTTGTTCTAGAGCTGGCAGGAAAGACCATCTCTGGCCATCCCAGTCCCGCCTGAATGGGTTGGGCTAGAGTGTCTGAGGGCTCATAGCTGAGAGTGCAGCCCTTTCCATCTACAGGATGTGACTTTGAGCTGTCCCTGCCTGTGGGGACTGGCTCTCTTATGGCTGGAAAAGGCGGCGGTGGATGGAGATGCTTGACTTCGTTGTAGGTATGTGCAACGGGCTTCTACTGCCTTGGTGGGATTCAGCTGTGCGGTAAAGCTCAGTGTGTGTGGAGACCCTGAGGCTACCTCTAATGGCAGCACTGTGTGGCACTTGGTCTCACACAGGTGATCTTGCTGCAAAACATGTTGGAGCAGTCTGAACAGCATGGTGTTTAGAACAGCTAAACCTGTTCAGCCCAGCTGGATCACAGCCCTTCCAGGTGATGCAATGCTATATAGATACACAGATACTTACCATGCACTGTAACTAAAAATACTGTAAAGGAAAGGCTCTGGTGTTTACTGAAGCAGGCTGACACTGTTAGTCTTGTCTATCCTGCAGTCTAAGAAAATTAAGTTTGCCATCTGCATACACATATAGTGTTAAAATTGGAATTTCTGGAGAGCTTGCATTTCAAACAGGAACAAAACCCAAGACATGGGGAATTATTTATGTACGTAACTTTTTCAAAAGCAAATTGAGCATCTTCTTCAGGAAGGGAGGTGTGTGGATAAGTGTCTGTCTGAGAAGGGGGGCAGGTAGGATGGTCACATTCCTAATGACTCTGTCACTGGCTGACTCTTGAGAAGTGGTGAGATGAGCTGCCGGTGAGATGGTCGGATGATGCTGGAGGACCTCATGCTTGATGTGTTTGGTAGGAGGCTAGGCCTGGCAGAAGCATAGCTTGTGGTGCATGTATGTTGTTTCTGATGCAGCACAGGCTAAAAATCCCTCGTAAAAAACAGAAGCCTGTTCTGTTAAGTATTTAATAAAAAACAGCACAAGGACCTTCTGTACAAACAGTGTTTACAGTCCTGGGTACCCTGTTATTTTTTTCTTTAGGGTATTTGTCTTATGCCATTGCACTCGCTCTCCCCACTTAAATTTCATCTGATGCTTTTGCAGCATTTCAGGATTTCAAGAGCGTAAGAAAAACCCCAAACAAAGAAATATTCAAGGTCCATTTTTAAGCACGTGGCCACTCCTCTTCCAGTAAGTGCAACTTTCAGAGAGGCAGAGTGCCAGTGCCTGTCTTCTGGTGCCAGTAAATATGTAGAAATACCTGGAAACTGATCATAGTCTGGCCTATATGAAGTTTTGGGTGGGAAAAGGTGGGGGGAGGACTGATAGGAATAACTGATGCGTGGTGGAGTCATGCAGAGACAGCTGCCTCTATAGCTGTATCCTGAGCAACTGCTGAGATGTGAGCACAGGGTGAAAGCTCTCTCACTAGTCGTGTGTCATTCTTCTCTCAACATTATTGCAACTGCTTTTCCCCCCTCCTGTCCTCTCAGTAGAGAAGCATTTGCCCATCAGTGTTTTGCAGCAGGTGGCTGTTCAGCTCACAGCAAATTTTGCAACGTGATCGGCTGTGCCAACTATTGCTACCTCAGTATTTCCATGGTGTGTAGCATCCAAACACTTTACAGTCATTAATAGCTCTTTTCCTCAAAGGCCTTTCCACTGTTTGGGATCCAGGAATGCAGGGGTTATGGAAGGAGGCTGTGACTGTACTGGAAAATCAGTTGCTGAGTTTTTTGCAGTCTGGACTATTTTGCCGTCTGTTGGACCATCCTTCCTACTTTATTCCGTTTGCTTGAGCTGAACTCACTGCATTTGAACTTAACTAAGACTCAGAGGAACCGCTGGATACTTACCTGCTTGTTGGCAGGGTGTATATGCAGGAGAGTTTACTGGTCTTTTCATCCTTCGGAAATTTCACTGAACTTCAATGCCTGCTGTGGCATGTGCTCCTGTGCAGCTCCCTAGTCTCTTTCCATCTGAATAATAGCTATATCTGATCATGGGAAACTGCATTTTCCACTGTCTTATATTCTCTGTCATCCATTTTATCATATGTCTTACGGATGAAATCTAATTTTGGCAAAACCCAAGAGCTACCACTTAAAATGACCCCTCTCCTTACCAGCAAGATTGCCTGATATCAGACCACTTGATTTGGTTTAAGAGATTTTCAGCGGTGACTTATTTTCCTTTAGAAGTCTGTTTTTAATAAGAGAAAATGCAAAGGGGCTGGCTAGCTAAAAACCAGAATTTATAAGCTTAAAGTGTTTTGCAGCTTTTAACGAGTATGCAGGTCTAAGAAGATGTTTTGTTTGGGGGCTTGTAACATACAAAAACTTCTTTCTTGTAGCTTCCAAAATTTGTTTGCGTTAAGAAAAGCAACTAAATGGGTTAATAAAGGTAACAAAAAGGGCTCTTTAAAAATTAGAAACATGGGAAACATTCTCTCTCCTCCTTTCAAGAAGACAAACTGAACATAATTCTACTGTCCACGTTTCCTCCCAATAATGTATGAGGATGCATTTGTTCAGTTCTGTAAGGCTAGGAGACAGCTGAGTTATTAGTGCTGTATTAGGGAACACGTATTGTGACCATACTCCAGCCAAGTCTTGATCTGAATGTCCTTTGCAGTACTTGTCCCCTGACACTTTTCATTTTTTATATATGTTTTTGAATGTCTGTGCTTTATCATCAGCAGAATTTGAAGCTGCTGTGTGCAAATTCACCCTGAATCTCACAAGCAAGTATGCTATGATGTTGCGTCTGATCATTCATCTTTTCTGAAAGTGCGATTAGTGGGAGTCTACAATTATCTAGTTTTACTTCTTATGGAAAGCTATTGCAGAACTAATGGCACTAAGATATGGGAGCATTTTTCTTGTGGCAAAAATCACACAAGTCAGAGCTTGCCACTTACATTTTCCAAGATAAGTTTGATGATTATCCTGTAAATGAGCATTGATTTTTTTTTTTTTTCTGTAAATCCCATTACTTTCTATTCCAGAGAGATCGTTCTGTCTTCTTGCATACCTATTATAAATGTATAGCAAACATTTTCTTCATACGTTATTGCTTTTTTTTTTTAAAAAAAAAAGACGCCGTAAGACCCAAACCCCACAACCTCCCCCCGTCCCCATGATGCTCTGAATGCGAGATCCTGACTATTTTTAGAGCAGCCGGAGAGATGTGTGTGCTTTTATAACTGGCTGACCCACAAGGTGGCACTAAAGAGAAAAGTGACAACTTGGCTAATAAAAAGTGAAAACCAAAGGCAAAATGCCATATGCTGAATCAATATTATTTTAATTAGGAGCACGCTTCCTTTATTGTCAGTTAAATTTTATTTTGTGAAAAGCCTTAAAGCTATATAGCAGCAAAGATGGTTCATTGCCCCCATCCCACATCAAAAGTTAAGTTTTAAAAAGAATGAATGAGACGTAGGTCGTCTACTTATCACAGTTCCAGAATCTCGAGAAGAATAATTGTGACCAAAATGTAGTTAATTAATTTTATTCTCTAGGGAATAAAGGAATTCAAATGAACTAAAAGCTGAAATCTTCTTTTCAGTTATTAGTCATGTTGGTAAGTGATATGACACCAGGAATTATTTATTGTCTGCGATGTGAATGAGTTTTCTACTGGAATGTTTTGCTTAATTTTTATGCCTTTGCTGTTAAGTGCTCTGGTCTTATTTCATAAACAAATTATTTGAAATAATATGGTTCTGTGATCAAGAATTTTATACCAACAGGGGTTAAATCTTGCCGCTTTTATAATGACTATGAATTCTCACCAAAACCATGTTAATCATGGAACTTCTTTTGAGATCCAAGTTACGAGTGGTCAGATTAACACCTTTCTAACAAGAAAGTAGCAGCCATGACTGTTCTGTAGACTGCTGACCTGAATATTAGATATATTGGTAATGTATTTTGATGCTTAATGAAATTGCAACTTTGCAACCACCCTGGAAATCAAAAGCAACGTATGTGTAGCCTGAAAGACTGGAGTCTAGAATGACTAGGGAGGATACTTTCATGTATTTTAAACATTGGTTAAAGTTTAAGTGCTGCTGATGCATTCAGAATAGTTTTATCAGTGCAACAGTTACTTTTTTTTAAAAAAAAAATAAGTCAATAACTGGTATTCTACATTCAAAGATCTCATTCAGTTGGTTCACAATATTCATTGTGTGAGGAAATAAAAGTGTCTGTTCCCATTAAAAGCAAACCCAGGCAAATTTTGGCCAAGGTGAGCATTCCTGCCTGTTCAGCTGAACTCCTCTTCCCTCTTGAGGTTTAGCCCCATTTCTTAGGACTGCCCTTCAGCACTTGCTCTATTTTGAAGGCAAGCCAGAAGAAGGCTACATTTCAGTGCGTACCAAAGTGCTTTCTTGGAATCAATTATAAAACCACAGCAACCATAAATACACGCTGACCTGCTTCCTCCCAGTCTTCATTCAGTGACAGTTTGGGCTCAATCAGAATTTAGACTGAGGAATTTCACAGTGATTCTGTTTGCAGAAGCTTGTTATTGGCTTTGCAGATCATTCTTCTTGAAGGATTGTTGCAAGCTGTATTTCCCTCAGCTGTTAAGTTTTGGCCACATTCCTCTAAAAATTGTCTATTTTATACTTACCTAGGACATATGGCCAGTCACTGATTCCTAAGGTGATTGGATTGGGAAGGTGAAGATAAGTGCATACATCCTTACAATAACTCAGGGAGTACAGAGGAGGATACAACTGCTTATGGGGGAGCTGACATTCACATACTCATATAGTGTCCACTGGGCACAAAAATGGGCCTGGGGCAGGTGATGGTAAAGCTCGACAAATGTTCTTGCATAAGAGGGGACTGTCTAGCTTAGCTAAATCAGGAGACCCACAAGGGAACATCCCTATTCTTTCCTTGTAAAATGGGAAACGGGATATTGAAAGAAAGAAAAGAGTGTGGGATGTTTATGCAGCTTGACAAAACACTCCAAGCTCTCTCGGGGTTGACATCCACTACCAGAAGTCTGAACGTGTATTGTAGAGTTAAATGAACAAGGAGATTATCCACAGATTTTTTTAAAAAAAATGTGTTTTAAAATAAATTTTAATGGAAATAAGCCCTTGTCTTGCCCCCTATCACACTCCTTGTATTTTTCAGTGAAAAGGTGCTGAACTAGCAGATAAGACACGATGTAAGTGTGGAAATGTTGGTTCCTTACACAATGTGGAGTTTCCACAAATTCTTGTTCTCCCCTGAGACTAACTTCTTACCACTAATTGATTCCAATTAGCCAGTTTTAAGTGTAATTATTTAGTGAAAGAAACAAACAGCATTATATCTATGCTCTGCACCCCACTACTAACAACATGGCATTATTGAACTTGTGGAATTAAAATAGCTCATGCTTGGAAAAAAAACCAAACACCTTCAAGAAGCTGTGTTTAAAAACACTGAGAAAAAAACCACCTTTGTAAAGAAATTGAAATATACTTTAACTAAAACTTGCTAGTGGCGAATGAGGACACTTGTTTTCCTTCTAAATTGCTGCTGAAATGAGGAAAAAAGAAATGAATGGAAGTAAAAGAAAAATCAGTTGCTGAATAGATGTGAATAAATATGAAAACAGAACATCTGGGGAAAATAATGCATCTCAGCCACCTAATTTGGAAATTTGAAGTATTTAATTCTCATATGAAAGTAGATATTTTTATCCCAAAACTTGAGATAGAAGAAGTTGGCTTTTGAGTAAAAAAATGTGTTATATGTGTTATGATTTAGTAGGGTAGTACTGAACAGTTTTAAAAGGATTGAAATAAAAAGGAAGAAAATTCCACAGCAAAGGACGGCAATGGTACGATTTCAAAGCTCAGGGTGAATGGAAAGCAGTGGGTGGCCACTGGGGCCAGGTGGTACATAGGCAACACCCCATTGATGCCTCCTCAGATGTTCCTTCCAACTCGAGAGGCAACCAAAAAGAGGTGATGATGAGAGAGGAAGGAGGGGGAGAGGAGGAGAAGAGGATCCAGATTACTAGGGAGCCTGTTCTGTCCTGTGGTAAACTTTCAGCTTCTCATTAGGTAGGACTTTACCCACAGCCTAGTGCAGCACTATGGCCCTCCTCTTATGTCTATTCCTTTATAAAAGGAAAAATAACGCTTGTCCAAGATGAAGCTGTATCTAGTCATCTGTCCATCTCTAATTATAAACTAAACATAAATACTGCTTAATGCCACTGGGCTCAAGTAAGAAAGAAAGTAATTTGTACAGGTGGAGTGAGCATGAAGAAGCAGAGGAGAAATGATGGAAGGAAAGTTCCTTTTCTTGGTATGTTTAAGCCAGCACAAATCACCACGTGTCAGCTTGTTTTACAATCCAGTGTTTTGGCTGTTTCGGCTTTTAATTAGAAAGTCTTTCCCTTAGCGTTTTTCTTAGCAGCAATTTTTAACGTAAACAGAAGGTGTATTCCCCAGTGCCATATGCTAAACCTGACATGTTGCTGAAAATGTCTTCTGAAAAAAAAAACGAACCCCCATACCAAAACCCACTAAAAGTAGGACCACTGTCCCAATCTGCTCCCTTTGGCCCACTTGCACGCCTCAGGAGGACACAATGGTCCCCTGTTATGCTGTGGCACTTCTTTGGGGAATTGGTCATAACTTGCAAAGCCAAGGATGAAAGGCTGCTAATTTTCTCTTTGCTTCTCTGGCAACCTGTTGTGGCTTGGAAACAGTCATTCCCTGCTTGGTCCCAAAGACAGCAGTAACAGCCACGCGGAAGCTGGGTCTGTGGGATGTGAATAGTTCATAATACCTGGGGAGGTCACCTTATTGGTGTGCTTTGACCAACATGTTAGTAGGCTAACTAAATGTGGTCCATTTTAGCACTCAAATAGAAGGGATTAAGAGCTATGGGTATCCTTGACTTTGAAGTACGCAAGGAGAATCCAACTATGACCACAGAAATGCCTGACTGAGGTTGAAAGGGTCAGTGGAGCACTGACTGATGTGGGCTCGCTCAGTCTTTTTCTGCTGTGGTTCTTCCCTGAAAAATTCCAGTATTTTCTGGGCTTTGCATAGATGGATATTTTCTGAACCCTTTACCATGGCTGAGGTATTTCGTCTGTAAATCTTTGACAAACCCAGAAGAATGAAGGATGGATTACTCAGGTTAAAAAGCAGAAAAAGCTAGGCAGCCTCCTAAGGCTGTAATGTGGTGATCCTCTTTTGGATGAACTGTACCCAGCTGCGTGATATACAATAAGGTTGCTTATTTATAGAGCTTTTCTTCCAAGACTGTAAAGCACCAGGGTGACTACTGAGAGGTGTTTGTGCGCAATCTTAACATAACATAAACCACAGCTTTCTGGGGGTCCCTCATCAGCAATTTGGTGGCCACCGTACAAGTTGGTATAGAATTGGAAACTGCTGTCTGAAGTTTATCCATGTTTCTTCTGACACTTGCCTAGAGAGGGCCATCTCCATAGCAATTCAGTTAAGGTGAGACATGCTCTTTTATTTTGTATGAGTAACTGAAACCCTATCCTATAAGCTCATAAAATGTGATTGCGTACAAGATGTTGATGGCCTAGGGGAAGTTCTGAACAACTGGGAGTCATTATCAGGATTTTGCTGAAAAAATTATCCATGGTCTGATGTATTTTCCAACGGCCTTTGCAGAAAGACCAAAGGAGTTGCAAGCTTCAGAGGCAATACCCATGTAATCCACGAGGAAGTTTGTAACTGAGGACAAATGAAAAAACAGGACTTTTTCCCAGATGTACACAAATTGTTTCTTGGGAGCCCCACGCCTTTGTAATTTCTCACCAAAATGGCTATATATAACAATCTGTACATAGAACTACTTGCAGACAGTAACATTTGAGAACAAATTAATAAGTTAATGCTTCCCTTGACCTGTATCTGGTCAAGCTACATTTTAGAAACCCATCATTACTAATCTGAAGAAGAGGTTAATCTAGTAATGTGCAGTTTTAGAATGATAGATGAGTCGAGGCACATGAGCTATTTAACACTGTACCTAGCAGCACCTTCTTGTCATAAGTCTCCAGCTTGACAAGAAGCCCAAGGAGGCGTGGAGGGGAGCTGCAAACCTCTCGATGCTTTGTTTGAGTAATGGGACCAAACTTGGAGGTGAATACAAACAGCCTAAAGTCCAGCCAGTATTTGGACTGTGCTATTTCAATTTGGCTTAAAAGGAATTGGCCTCATGGCTTCTTACCAGCATGCACCTTCAATCTTTTACATACCCTCTCCGATGCTGACCCTTCAATTTATAGACTAATATTGTCAAAGCTGAGTTGTGTGACTGACTGCCTCAGCTGGTTGTGGAAGATCTCAGCCCGGAGAGTTATGTATTTGTTATTTGTATATTGAGAAGGCCAGAACGATGCTCCTGTGCTGTCACACGCAGCTGTACATCCCTCTTTAAAAGTGGGAGAGCTGGTTAGCCCACCTGCCTGGCACTCATTGTTTTTCTCAGGCAGCTTCAAAAAAGCCTCAACCTGTGAAACTTTTAACTATTCAATTGTACTTAATGAAAAATGAGATTAAAAATATTTATAAATGACACTCAAACTGTTCCCCTGTATTCCAGGCTACTTCTGTTCTTGAAGCACATCTTCTGCCTGAATGTCTCCCTGTGCTGCTGATGTGAACAAACATAACTTAAAAAACATTGCAGAAAGCGATAGAGGGAAACACTGCCTATTTTACTAATGCCTGATATTGACAGCCTGCACACAAAATCTTAAAAGCACTCAGGCACTTCTTTTGTGCCCACTTTTAAGGGGTTTAATGAAACATACAGAAACTGACATTTTAAACCTGTAGCTTTGGATGTTATTTTGCAGTGTCAGTTTGTTTCTTTTTTTTCCAAATCACATAGCAATAGTTTTCTACCTTGCTGCCTCAAACTTCAGTCAACAAATAATGAAGGCTATTTTCAGATAATAAAATGTTTCTGTTCTTTGGCCTGTTATAACAGGTGGGCAGCCAAATAACACTGCAGTAAATATGTGGGAACGCTAGTTACAGAGCAAAATCTTAGTCCTCTTAGGACATACAAGCGCAATTAGCAAGTGTATCACCATACTTATGATTAAGAATAGTTAAGATTAAAAGGCTTCATTAGACTGTGCTGCAAGATAAAAATGAAGGCTCAATTCCTTCCAGACACCAGACCTATATATAATCCTTATATAGGAATATATAACGAAACTGGTAAATTCCTTATACTTAAACTGGTATTCCTTAGACTTAAAGTGGTTTGAATGTCAGTAAATGTATTCTGCAACAGCATGCAAAGTCAGATAACATTTCTAGAAGACGTAGTAGATTCGGGGAAAACAGAGATCAGGCATTCCTTTGGGAAGTAAAATGGATAATATATCACATTTCATGAAACTCTGCAGATTTGCTTTGCTTGTGAAAGAAGTGTAGGGTTTGATTTTTTTTTTTCTCATTTCTTCACTACGGACAGTAAGGCCCTTATTCTGCAAATTGTCATGTATGCATTTAACTTGATGTACGGCATATATTCCTGTGGATTCCACAGGACTGAGCGCCATGGATAAACGCATCTGTAACTGCTTACAAGATTGGAGCTAAAGAGCTTCAAAAAAAAGAAAATGAACAGAGATAGCTTTTGAAGCGTGCAAGCACAAGAAGGGGAAGAAGGATGCTTTCAGACATTGATCTAGATCCCCGCTGTGTATTCTGTGTTTCTGCAGCCCCCATGCGCACAAGTTTGAGGGCAGGTGGATGAAGTGGAGCCAGATTCAGTATTTCGGCTTTCCAGACGGGGGGTTCGCTCCTAGAACTACTCAAGCCGCGTGTTGGTGTGTTACCCCAGGCAGCATCTAACACATCCTTAAACCCCTCCAGCCGAGAGGCGGGGGGCAGGAGGGGGAGCAGGAGTGAGGAGGCTGTCCTGGGGCTGCGGAGTAACGGCAGGGGGATCTCTGAAAGTCCCAGCCGACACTTACAGAGTGATTTTTTTTTTTCTTTTTCTGGGCGTATTAATCCTATTGATTTAAGTAGGAGTATTTATCCTTTTCTCGGCTCCATCCCCGCGTTAGTATGACAGCGCTATTGTCGTCCAAACGCATAGTCGGCGGCTCTTTATTAAGTCTATATAAACAGGACACAGTACCGGCGTTCAATATTTATGTGGATGGCACACTCGGACGCCCATAATCCCGGGAAGTCCCGCGGCTCGGAGGCTCCGCAGCCGCCCCGTCCCCGCCGCAGCCCGGCTCTCGCC